>JAUIMM010000229.1:6907500-7005000 GCA_031769625.1 Taudactylus pleione | reverse complement strand
AATGAATACACATTTTAAGCTTTTGAATGAGGTTAAGACACTTTATACATCATGAGTGGCGCTTTAATTATACATATCTTGATAGAATATGTAACAGAGTGTAACTAGTTGGAGATAATCTCATGTTTTCCAAACTTTGTGGGTGGTCGTCAAACTGTAATGCCTGCCAGCGGTCCTGGGAACCTGAGAGGAGGGGGCAATTTCTGTCTCAAGAGTTAAAGGGTTAAGGACACAAATTAAACGTGGGGACAGGTGCCATGTTGACACCTGGTAAATACTTTTGCTTTCATCCATTCAGCTGTTTTTTTGTGCTTCCATACACATTTGTTGCAGCCTGTCATCACAGGATACGTTTATTCACTAGCTGTCTTTTATGGGAACTGCTCAGTGCTGCACTGTGCACAGTATATACACTGATATGTCTGTATTATCTGTCTTTAATTAATAAATAAATAATACTAATTGTTAATATTACTATTACGATTATGTATTATTATTATTATTATTCACGATTTATCAAAATATGTTTTCTCAGTTGGAGCAGAACTAAAAGCCCCATTATGCGCTGAACTTTTAGTATAACCGCAGCTGAAGAGCATTAGGTTGCTAGTAACAATGCATAATACACTTATTTCCCTTATCAGTATATCTAGATGAGTCCAGCAATAATTTCTCCCTGATGTGTGATAAAGCAGGTGATCTGTTTAATGACAGCAGCCACCCCACTCTCCTGTAATCTGCTTTACAGACACAGTACACGTTTCCCCCCTGCAGCCGGGCAATCAGCAGACTCGTGTGCCCATCCATTCTGTGTGGTTTGGTGAAGTGTTCGGCGCTGAGACTCTCCCCTCACAGTGATGCACATAAATAGTGGGGCTCAGTAATCTGCATCATCAGATCTTCAAGCGACGACTGATAACTGACAAATGGCCTCACTTCAAGTGACTGACATCCCCCTATATACAGCTTTACCAGTGCAGCAACAGGTCAGGTAGGCGAACCGTTATTGTTATTGGTGAGACGAAAATATTATTACTTCTGCCATAGTTTATGGATACACAACTGTAGCCCGGGGTGTAAAATAAATATTTATCATTGTCCTACATTGCTCAGAATACAAAAATAAATACATATTAAAATGATAGATAGATGAGATAGATAGATAAATAGATAGATAGATATGAGGTAGATAGATACATATGAGATAGATAGATAGATAGATAGATAGATAGATAGATAGATAGATAGATATGAGATAGATATAATTTATTTTTTTCAAAACCAATAGACAGGCAGTATCTTTTTATTGTCCTACATTGCTCAGAATACAAAAATACTAAAATATTAAAATGATAGATAGATAGATAGATAGATAGATAGATAGATTAGATTAATAGATAGATATGAGATAGATAGATAGAATTTATTTTTTTCAAAACCAATAGACAGGCAGTATCTTTTTATGGATGACTTAAAAAGAATGAGGAATATTAGCAAACCAGCCGCACAGATGACCTGTAAGTGTAGATATATTTCGATCATCTCCATTTCGATACATCAATCTACCTATCTATCTTCCCAGCTTTGGGTGGTGGTTGATGATGACTTTATATCTCTTACATTGGTCAGGGCTATAGCTATGTAAGGCTGACAGTCTGTGTGCTGGCAGATGAATAATTCATGTAATGACAGGCATCTAATGTCTCTGCTGCCCATCGCCTTTCCTGGTTATTGATCCACATGTAATCCTGCCCAGTAACTAAAACAACGATTTATTTAAATATATCGACAGGCTTTTCTGTTAGTGTCAAATGATACATTGACCTGTTCAGGTTATGTAATTATTGTCGCCCTTTCTACCCCTACACTGCTGAAAGCGGCAGTAGAGAGGTTTTCCCTGGTGAGGATTATTAGGACGGGTGTAAGGGGCTGAACATGGTATACTGTAAGTATTCTTATATATTGTGTTATGTGTGTTTGCATGGAGGCGGCACTGCCTAAATCATGCTAAGCAATCAGTCGCTCTTCAGTTGTTGGGTAACTACTAGTCCAAGCATGCCCTCACTGCATTGTCTATCTATCTTCTCTATCTAATCTATCTATCTATCTATCTATCTATCTATCTATCTATCTATCTATCTATCTATCTCTATCTACATATGTGGGAGATGGCAGCTTTTATTCAGGAATTAAACTATCTGCAGATATTTGTCAATTATATGTCATGTAGCAAACAGCTGCCACCCCCTCCCAATCTAAAAATATAATAATAATAATAATAATAATAATAATAATAATAATGTCCCACTGAGCATAGTTCATGTATGTGCATTGTATTTGTTGGAACACACATTTCCACATCTTCAATGTATTTCCCTGATGATATATAAATCTCCTGAAGGTCAATGTATTTTTCCCAGAGACAAAGTGAAAGTAGAATCCTCTATAGCCCTGCTACTATGGGCCCTTACCCCCATCTAGCCCCCATGCTGGTGTAGGGCACATAAACTATTATGGAATTTAGTGATTCTAACTGAGCGTTGCATTTACTAATATCAATATTTGTTCTCGCGTGAATTTTGTGAACGTCAATCAGTGAAGTTACTGACAGTCGGCAGCGATGGAGATGAATACAGTTTCTGTTCACTTTCCATCATTATGAATTAGATAAGATCAGCTAGGTTCCGGATCACGGCACCAGGTTCCAATAACTAATATTATTCTGTCTATTTTGGATCCCACAATAATTGGATTTCCGTGAGTTTTGAGGCACAAACTACCAATAAATTCCTACCCCAAATTAGAGCTTCTTAATATTGATAATAATTTTGTTTTACGCCTTATAGCTGTGGTCCATGCTGTAACTTGTAGTTCAACAACAGCTGTAGAGCCACGAATAGAAATAGTTACAGAGAAAGAAATAAAACTTTTTTTTTTTAACTAAAAGGCCTGGTAATGTATGTATATAATTAATCACACTGCTCTGTATTGTAATATATGCGTGTAATTTTCAGGGCTGAAAGTACAAAAAGCTATGTGCCTTTGGTTCTATTTAATTTTACCACAGATACATGTATTATATTTTCATTGTATAGTCTATTCCTGGGATAGTTATTAGTATTATAGGTAAAATCAGCAATAATGCAAAAAATATTATTATGTATACAGTAATTTATAGGACACATCAGAAGCCCTATATGTACCCTGTATCCCTCCAGTTACTGTGGAACTACAAGGACAGGTACACTTATGTGCTGGGCCTGGCTGTACTACAGTTGGCACCACAAGTCACATGAGCATGGCACCCAGGAAAGTATGTGTGTGTATCTATCTATCTATCTATCTATCTATCTATCTATCTATCTATCTATCTATCTATCTATCTATCTATCTATCTATCTATCTATCTATCTATCTATCTGTGTTGTGTGTGTGTATATATATATATATATATGTATATATATATATGTATATATATATATATATATATATATATGAATCTCTCTCTCTCTCTAATGATACACCGCGTGCCAGATGGATCTGGCCGCGCCTCTCCCGGGATGCGCGCATATAGTGGCGCATTATACTCTAAACTTTCCAACTTTTCATTACCATGTTTTAGAGCCGCTGAATTCTTATTATTCCCTGGCTACAAAGGGTTCTGTTGCGGAAATCTGTCACATTGGTTAGGAAACACTTTGAGAATATGAGTAGATCCTGGGATCTGTATATAACGTGACTATACACTTTTATCTTTTTCATTCTAGTGTTACTTACTATACGTCTCCATTACGCTGATAAATCATAATGGGAATTATAATGGATTTAACCCCGTGTAGCTTTACATTGATGAGCAACGAACAGAGGAGAACTTTAGTCTGTGGCCAAATTTCTGTACATTTACTTTAGTGATATAGTTATTAACCACAAACAAAAGACTCCAGATCCAAATCAATTCCATATTTTTGTTTTTCTGACCTTGGAATAGCAACACAGGCAAATTCCGAACCCTGCTTATAGCAAAGTGATAAACCGAATAAACATATAAATAAAGATGTAATAAAAAAAACTTTGGATTATGTCAAATATATATATATATATATATATATATATATATAGTTGCGCTCGTTGGACCGGCACTCCACTGAATTGGACGAAAATTACTCCCGTGCCCTCAGAAAATAAATGTAGAAAATAGCAGAGTCCGCGGCACTTGAAGATTTAAAGAGTTATTTAATGTGTACTTCACACATATATGACCGACGTTTCGGAGCCACACGCCCCTTTGTCAAGGTTCACCTTGACAAAGGGGCGTGTGGCTCCGAAACGTCGGTCATATATGTGTGAAGTACACTGACAAAGGGGCGTGTGGCTCCGAAACGTCGGTCATATATGTGTAAAGTACACATTAAATAACGCTTTAAATCTTCAAGTGCCGCGGACTCTGCTATTTTCTATTTATATATATATATATATATATATATATATATATATAAATTATATATACACACATTTATCTATCTAATCTATCTATCTATCTATCTATCTATCTATCTATCTATCTATCTATCTATCTATCTATCTATCTATCTATCTATCTATCTCATATCTATATATTATCTATCTAATCTATCTCATATCTATATATTATCTATCTATCGATCTCATTTCTATCTATCTATCGATCTCATTTCTATCTATCTATCTATCTATCTATCTATCTATCTATCTATCTATCTATCTATCTATCTATCTATCTATCTATCTATCTATCTATCTATCTATCTTACCAGTATTTGAAAAGTTAATTTTGAAAATTAAGTGTAACAATTCCACTCTCCTTACGGTAGTAACATGATGAAACAAATTATTACGTGCTATAGTCGATTTGGTGTAACAGATCACCATCACTATGTACTATATATTAACTGGCAGCCGAAACACCGAGATTACTGGCGCTTTCAGTATGCGCTCTATTCATCGCACTGCACCAGGTCAGTGAGAAAAATACGAATTTAGGAAAAGAAATGACTGTATAGTATAGCCCTGAATATGTTGTGTGCACTAAAGGAACGCTGAGTCTGATAGATGTCTTATACATCTGTATGAACCGTGCTGGACAGCAGATACACAGCTCTCATTGTACCCTGGTGGAGGAAACATTTTTCCAAGGCACAGCCGACTTTCTGTTTGCAAGCCTATTAAAAGTGAACACAATTTTTTTCCAGCTCTGATTGCTCCTATTTCTCAATCAGTTTAGGAGGAAACTGGAATAAATGCAAATGTCTAGGAGGAAATGGGAATAAATACAAATATTTAATTATTCTCTTAATTTCATTGGGCGTTGGCAACACAGATGCACCAAGCAGGGGTAAAATGTATATCTTTAGTCAGTCAAACCATTCATCTGAATGACGCATTACAAAAAGCAGCAATATAATGAAAGACCCATTGTCAAACCTCTTAAGAACTATCAAGGTATAGAAATATTTCCACATACATTATAAATGCGATTGGATGAAATTCTGTATTGAATCTATTGATATAACTGAATTAGGGTCTATACATTACAAACAAAAGGTTTACATATTTTACATTGTAATTATCCCTTAGGTCTCTTGTCCTATGGTCACAGTACATACTAGTGTGTGATGAGCCTTATACATTGGAAATCTATCTTTCTACGCCTCTCCATAAAGGACATACAGGTCTATGTATCAAGCAGTGAAAAGCATGCAGAAGTAGCCCAGCGAAGAAGTTGCCCATAGCAACCAATCAGATTTGAAGTAGCATTTATCAAATACAGTCTATAAAATAATAGGTAGGAACTGATTGGTTGCTATGGGCAACTTCTCCACTGGTCTACTTCTCCACAGTTTTAAATGCTTGATACATAAACCCCATAGAGCAGTATGGGGTGTAGTTCTTATGTTGACAATAATAATGTTGGCACCACAATGTCAGCAGTTATGTCGACAGGCAACATGTTGACATTCTCAGAATTTTGGCATGTGAAATGCTGACATTGTCAGAATGTTGCCATTAGGGTTATGCTACAGGGAGGAGATTAAGGTTTGGCACTAGAGGGAGGGTTAGGGATTAGGGTTAGGGATAGGGCTGGTATACTCACTGGAACGCTCTGTCGGATGACACCACCAGAATTAACATTCATATAACTGCCGGGACTCAGAAGACGCCGCTGCAGCTGTCATACGGCACATTCTGACACATCAACATTTCATCATTGTCTACATGGAATTGGTATGATTTACTGGCAGACGGGATGCCGGCAGTCAGAAGACTGACAGTGGCATCCCGATGGTGAACATTCTGTCAGGGGCCGGTAAGTAGCCTAACCCTCCCCCTCTCTCCCCCAACCTTAACCCTCCCCCGGTGGTGCCTAACCCTAACCTCCCCCAATGGTGCCTAACCATAACCTCCCCATGGTGGTGCCTAAACCTAACCCCCCCTTCCCACACCCTAACCTCCTCCGGTGAACATTCTGTCAGGGGCCGGTAAGAAGCCTAACCCTCCCCCTCTCCCCCCCAACCTTAACCCTCCCCCGGTGGTGCCTAACCCTAACCTCCCCCAATGGTGCCTAACCATAACCTCCCCATGGTGGTGCCTAAACCTAACCCCCCCTTCCCACACCCTAACCTCCTCCGGTGAACATTCTGTCAGGGGCCGGTAAGTAGCCTAACCCTCCCCCTCTCCCCCCCAACCTTAACCCTCACCCGGTGGTGCCTAACACTAACCTCCCTCAAGAGGTGCCTAAACCTAACCACCCTTCCCGCACCCTAACCCTAAACTACCCGGGAAGTGCCTAACCCTAACCTCCCCCCGGTGGTGCCTAACCCTAATCTCCCCGCAGCCCAACCCTAACCCTCCCTGGTTGGTGCCTAACCCTAACCTACACAGGCAGGTCCCTAAACCTAACCTCCCCATCCCCGGCCTAATCCTAACCCACATCCTTACCTTCAGGTTGCCGTTGGTTGGGATGCTGACGTCGATATCTTGATCCCTTTGGGATGCCGGCATCGGCATTCTGATGGGCGTCAGGATTCCGGCGTCGGTATCCTGATGTCTGGCATCCCTTCCGCCGGCATCTTGACTGGATCCTGTCTACATAATGAATATTGACATGGTCAATGTTGACATTCTCATGTTGACATTAATGTCGATATAGCATACACCCAAGCAATACTGAGAATCATACATGGGTTCTTGTATCACGTGTTTTCCGAATGCTCTTGGCTGTGTTGCGGTTCTTGGTAAGCGGTCTGTCCCATTCACTTCCATTCAGCAGGTTTAGATTTCCGTTGAAATCAATGGAAACACTGTGGGCATTTTCCATGCTGTTACAGTGTGCGCAGACAAGAAAAAGCTTTGGTTCAAATACAGGCAAAATGCATTGCTAGTGCATCATCAATATGTCATCCAGACATACATGCTAAACAGAAACACACTTGTTGTTAGTGCTTGTCCTTTATTACTGCAAATCTGTATATAGTCAGCAACGTAACAGCACTGTGTGAGGTACAGTATCAGGTCATATTTTGATCACAACATATAAGCTGGCAGCACTCGTCCTACATTGACATCATACTTCAAATAACATTGATATTCAGTTAATACTTTAAATGCCCTCACCTCAATCCCAGAGACTGTCATACAGCAAGGCCGGTTTGTAACCACTCCCAAAAAGGCCTTATATAGGCTTAGTATACAGCAGCCAAGACAACGTGGCCCATTTATCATTGAATATTTGAGGTATAATCCGTGAAAACACCCGGATGTATTAACGAGGGACCGCTGCTGTCATCCCTCCATTCCCGTAAGCCAGCCTCATCCCCATAGGTTTCTAAGGGGGATGCGATTCTGCCAGATTTAACAATATCTGGAATGCGATGCATTCCGGATATTGGCCCCTGCAGCTAACGCCATCTGAAGATGGCGTTAGCCACTGTAGCCTATAGGCTACTCTGAGCATAATTAGCTGGTGGGGAAGCCTCCCCGGCTATGGCCGCTGCACACGTACAGTCAGCGGGAATGCACATGCGCGGCAGCCCCGGCACTGGCCGGCAGCTCTCTGAGCACATCACAGGGATGGGCTCCTTTCGGAGCCTATGTCCCTGCATGTGCCGGATTATACATCCAGACGATATGATCGATCATGGGCGGTACAGACATGCCCAGAGCACATTGCAAGTGTGATCATTAATAAATGGGGACCAAGATGAGGCAGGATTTTGAAACAGAAAGAGTAGTATCCACATCCATTTGAATGGTCTCAGCACATGCATTCCAATGTGCTTGCGTCATATGGACATTGACACTAATGTGTACATACCCTTTGTGATCTATAACACGAACATAACAAAGATTATATACTATAATTATCTTTTTATAGTTTGGCCTCTGGGATGCTGTTTTACTGGAGGACATATCTACGTATGTTGTTTTAAAGCTGAAATGCATGTTAATAAACACAAAGAAAGAAGGTTAACTGGGCGGAATGATTTATGCTCATGAGTTTTATGGAAGAGTAATAAAAAATATATAAAAAATAATTATTCTAGTTACTATCCTTCAGTACATGGCTGCCACCACTGTGATGCCCATCTTGGAACGTTGTGATTAGTAAATATATATCCGAATACATGCAAATTTTTATTATCCGAATACATGCAAATCTTTTTTGGCTACACTCTTCATTGTTTTTACTGCCTAGGACATTTCCCAAAATTGAGGCGTTAGCCAATTATACTATTTTACAAGCAGAACTATAACTAGACATTTTAGGGGTTGGGATGCTGGCAGTCAGAATACCCACAGCGGCATCCCGAATGTCAGAATACCCACGCCTGAAGGTAAGCAGCCTAACCCTAACCCACCTTACCCGCAGCCCCAATCCTCCCCCCTGCAGCCTTACCCTAACCCTTCCCCGCCGCAGCCTAACCCTAACCCTCCCCTAGTGTCTCACCCTAACCCACCCCCTAACCCTAATACTTACCATCGGGATTCTGGCGCCAGTATTCTCACAACCCCATTTTAGCACCCCAGACGAGCGAGAGCACCCCACCCCAAATATAGTTTTACTACCTATTTGTAAAATTACTTACTGTCCTTCTCTTTCTGATGAGCTGCAAATAAATGAGTGGTCTGTCCACTGTGTCCTGAGCTAGGTCACAATGTCTTAGGAGCCCTACACAGCACAATGGGTCATGAGTTCATATGCTGATGCAGGTACTCTCTGTGTGTAGACTGTGGGAGTGACTCAGGGGTGGATGCTAGTAATGCATCGAACACAAGAGGCCAATGTTTTACCCAGACACACTGCACATTCGTCCTGATGGTTACCACCAGGGGACCCAGCTACCCTCCAATGCAGAGAAGTGGGTGAATAGTTTCCTACTAGTTTCCTACTGTAAAGCATGACTGGAATGTTTTCAGAAATAAATGCTTCCCCACAGTAAGATTTCAAAAGGGGACCCATCCGCTTTTCCCATCTCCACACAACTCTACTGTGTAACAGATATTTTGATCAGCTGTAATATGTTATTAGCTATTGTTCTGCAGTGCAAACACCAGTACAGAGAACCATTCTGGAAATCTCCAATCTGTACCACTTTTCCTTCTAATCACATACAGGCAGAAATTGATAGCATCTGTTGTTCTCCCTGCAGTGTACTCTACTTGCTATCACTGCAAGAGGCAGGAATTAGGACACACATATAGGAGAATTCAATTATGTGCAATGGTGGCAAAGTGCCATGGGTTTGGCGCTGGAACGTTCGTAATAACTACACATCGCAGGGACAACAGAGTCCATTTTAAGTTGCATCCTCCATGGTGTAAAGATTAGAATTACTGCCTCACAGCCATGGGGTCATGGGTTCAACTCCAAGCCATTGTCCATCTGTGTGGAGTTTGTATGTTCTCACCATGTTTTCTCCGGGTGCTCAGGTTTCTTCCCACACTCCATAAACATACAGGTAGGTTAATTCGCTTCTGACCACAAAATAATTCTAGGCTGTATGCGTGTCAATGTGATTGGGGACCTAGGGCCTCAGTCACAGTTGTACACATACTTGGTGTGCAGCGGCTGTGCAATAATAGGCACCATCCACACCGCCATCCCTACGGCCCCTGTTTACAAGAATTGATGCCGTAGAGGATGACGACATTGAGATTGATGTGGATTAAGTGCTGCACATATTTTGCTTTTTTCACATGCATGACCAGGAAATGAACACATGAAATGCATGACTGCAAAGTGCTATGGACTATGGACTCATGGAGAAGCAGAACAAGTGTGGGAAGGGGAATTCTCATATAGGCAAAGTACAGTAAGGGAGTGTCTATGCAAATGCAGCTCATGGAAACCAGTAGTTAGCTGCTTACATGCCTGCTAGGGAATGTATCTTTTGCCTGCTATGGGCAGGTGCAAAGTCCCGATGGCAGTGCTGATGGTGACTTGTCCTACACAGGTGCATAAGCTGTTGTATATATATATATATATATATATATATATATATATATATATATATATAAAGCACTAATCCACGGCACTCACCATTCCTAGTTTTGGGGTGCAACATGGTATGTGACCACATTGTTTAAATAGAAATCACAGGGGCTCTGCACTCACCATAATAACTAATAATAATAATAATAATAAAAATAATAATAAAACAGTGGGGTTTTGGTTCATGAATTGATCAATGCATTTAAGCTTGCAGCCCATCGTCACGGAACCACACTTCACTGCAAGTCCCTACTCTATTGCTCAGAATTATAACATGGACATAGCCATCACATTAGTGTTAAACTCAGGGTATGCTATCAAGGTTTAAAGCTCACAGCAACTTTGCTTTTAAATGTGAGACAGTCACCAAGCACACCTGTTGCAAAGCACCTAGGAAAACAGCTGACACAAGTTAGATAACTAGTTAAAAGGGGTGCATGAGAAAATGTGATCACAAAAATGATTAATTATAAAAATGAATCATAATAAACAAAAAGCACTAATCCACGGCACTCACCATTCCTAGTTTTGGGGTGCAACATGGTATGTGACCACATTGTTTAAATAGAAATCACAGGGGCTCTGCACTCACCATAATAACTAATAATAATAATAATAATAATAATAATAAACATAATAAACAGTGGGGCTTTGGTTCATGAACTGATCAATGCACTTAAGCTTGCAGAGCCCCTGTGATTTATATATATATATATATATATATATATATATATGTATATATATTATATATATGAATATGTATATATATATATATATATAATATATATATATATATATATATATATATATACCATTTTTTTGCATGCACTAATTTTTGGGAGTAATTTTGGTCCATTTTGCTAGCAACTCTTCATTGAGATACCAAAGTATAGCGCCATTTTAGGGGCATATTGATGCCCCTTGGTGACATAAGTGAAATGTGAGCACAGAAAGAAACATACATATTTATTAACAATTATTTATATGACACACACATATTATGCAGCGTTTTACATAGAACATTTCAGTCCCTGCCCCACTTGAGATTACAATCTATATTGCCTATCCTATGCACACACATACAGTACAGGATGTAGTTACCATCCCGACGGTCGGGAGGCTGGCGCTCAGAATACCGGTGCCGGAATCCCAACAGCAGTCAGAATCCCGGCGTCAGAATCCTGATTGCCGGCATCCATCTTGCCTACTCTCCCGGGAGTCCCCGCACAGACCCGTGAATCGCGGAGTTTTCCTATAAAAGGGGCGGGGCCTAATGACTATTGCACTCTCTGGTGTTAGGACGCCCTCTATGTCTTAGAGAGCGACAGCAGAGTGAGCGCACGCCGGTATAAAGACGCCCACTTTTCCTTCTTAACACACGTCATCTCCAGGAAGTGTATGATTAATCAGTAACATCAAGAGCCATCGGAGCAGCACGCAGCGCTTGAGGTAGACCCTACCCCACCACAAAAACTGCGATCACTGCAGGCTGAAATACAACCAAGTGACGTGTACAATGATGCATCTTTGCTAATTATTCACACCCATAAAACTCTGTTTTGTCGCAGTACCACTCCCCCGTTCACAAGCACCTTCCCCTGTTACCACCCACAAATGGCGCTATCTGTCACTCAAAGTAGCGTCCAGTCTGTGTACTACGAGTGCACAATTCCCGATCGCAGTGACTGGTTTGCGCATGCGCATTTTGCCACATACACATGCGCAGACGGGCTACAATCGCCCATAGCGTGCATCCGAGGCTTAGCAAACGGGTCTGAATCAGACCCTGAGTTCCCAGGGGTGGCTGATGAGAAGTTGGTTAAAAAGTTGTGCTAACTGGAATGGAAGCCACCTTTAGATGATTATCAAATGCCCCCATAGGTATGTTTCCATAGATGGCTCTAACAAACAATTATTCATCGAACAGTTATTCCTTTGTGGAGCGAATGATGGTATGGATCAGGATTTGGCTGCAGTCACATATAATTATTTTGATTTGTTACTTCCTGAGATTTGGTAAGGAGTCACTGAGATTGAGAAAAACTCATGCAGTGCCTGATTCAGAGCTGTATGCATAGGCAAATGCAGGGGGGTTTCCGTCTGCCTGGAAACGCCCCTCCCCAGCACACACCATGACCACAATAGAAATAGTAATATAATACAATGTTACTAGCGCTGCATGTTCTTCTCAGTATCACAAATGAAATGATTTGCACCGCCTATGGATCTTTTAAAATGTGTCAGCTAGTAATAAATATACCTGTGCACCAACTAAGACATGTGGAAAACATGGACTGTTAGGGGTGCACTGCTATAGACCATCAATAAGGTTAATTATTAATACTGTATAATAATACACTATCCAGTGCATAAGGAGACCAATATGTACATATATGCCCAGGGCAGTGCTATGTTCTTCTGCCGCTCCCCCAGACTCCCGGACTTGCTCCAATGCTCTGGAATGATGCCCACATCTGAAGAAAAAGATTCTGCTCAGACAGGATGGACCTAATGCTGCATCTAATGGCTCACTGTGATCGCAGGTCCTGTATATGCTGGAATTATGCAACACAATATACTTTGTATGCAACACATTAAAGCTGGATAAGTACTAATTCTGACCTCTTCATGGACTGGCCACACTCGCTCTAAAATCAGGCATTTGGAAACCCCACTCTAGAAATCCTGCATTTGCCACTGGTATGCCTATGCAGACAGCATGTGCATCCACTGTGTGCATATATGGTAATGCTGCAGGAAAAAGATGCCTTCAGCCAGCATCTCAGATCCAATGCCTGTGTCCGAAGACATAGGATCGGCTCAACATCGTGACCATCAGTTGCGATGTTTGTGGCATCAGCCATCTGAGTAGTCCTAAGCTTACTCAAAACGGCCACCTCCTACCCGCTTGCGAGTGCCTTGGCAGATGCAGAGAATAAAAATACACCAGATGCTTGAGGAACAGAGGGGATAAAGTGCAAACCTGCAGCAGTATAAAAAGAGGTATTGCCAACCTCACAATCCAATACTCAACACATTAGGACTATGGATACTGATGAGGGAAAGGGGAAAATTAGACAAACATGGTGCCATACTGCTGGTATAAAAGAGGAAGAACTAGAGGAGGGGGGAGTAATGAGGCGTGAAAGGAGGAGGCAGTATCCCCTTCATTGACCAGACAGTACATATGTGCATTGAGTCCATAAGTAAAAGTCACTTTACCAGACAGTTAATAAAGGTGTTAATTCTGTAAATAGTTACTACACTGTTCACTATGTATAATTTGTGTCCCAGTACGGCACTGTGACAAGGCAGTCCAGCTGGAGAAGATGGAGGTGGCTGAATGCCGGCAGCACAAGATCCTCCCCTCTGACCGAATAAGGTTATGTGTTGGTGGAACAAAAAGGAGAGACGGTTTCAAAGCTGCCAATCATCAAGTTGCTTGTCACCTCGATATTATCACAGGTCCTGGCTTTGTATGCCACAGGATGGTCTGGTATAGGTATTTCAAGTGCCTCAGTTTAAAGTCCACTCTGTACAGGGCAACAATGAGCACCTGATTGGAAACTAACATGTTTTGAGTCCATCCTGGACTCTGCTAAAAACTGGTCTGGATGTATGATTACTGGTCCCAAATATTGATATGAATTTGTATACTTATGCGGAAAGTTTGATTGGCTAAAGAGCCTACAGTCAAGACCATGATGTGGTCACTGGTCTGAGTAAAAGGATGTCTTTTATCCAACTTCTCTCCAACTTGATGGTATCTCTCATTGGTGCTGCAGAGCTCTGTGCTTTCTGTAAGAACAAGGTGTTAATTCAGGCTATCAATATATTCTCAACTTCATCATTGTCTGTTGTACAACTATTACAGGATTTAGTTGCCACATTCCTAGAGCACCTCTTTGGCTATAACTAGGAAAAGTGCAATATCTTGGTTGTTTCAATAAACTATACTTTAAACACACATTAACATTTGTAAAACACAGATATACAGTAATAGCAACACAGATTATTACTTAGCAGACTTTCAAAAACCTCAAAACTGTTCAGTATTTTACTATAAAGTGCACACAAAATTCTGTCAATCATTGACCTATACCATGCATGTATTTGTAAACCACAAATGGTAAAAGCAATAAGCTTAACATCTAATAATGTTCTTTTTTGATTCCAGAGAGCAATAGCTTTGGCTGTCCTCTAATAAAATACAGTAAACACAGTTCCTTTTCAGTATATCCCACTTATCTTCAGGACTGTACAGTAGCAATAACTCAGTATTAAAGTGCTCTTTAACTGAGCTCAATATTCACGCAAAATGGGTGACACTCTTTACACTGACAAACTCAAGCACTGTTTCTCTAGTAGCTCAAACAAAAAGAATATCACTCTGTTTACTCAAACTCAGTTTCTTGTACAAGTCAGGATTACACAGTATTTGTAATATGGCAGATCTCAGTATCTATCAGCAATTTTACATATCTGTTGATAATTCTGAGTATCTCTCAAACACTCTCGCAATAGCTCTATAACAGTTCACAGTAGCTCCTAAACAATTCTCAGTAGCACTACAGCTAAGTTTGGATGTCTCTCTTTTACAGCTCTTTTACTTACTCACAGCCTCCATGGATCTGAACTGCGGCTCCCAGTGCTGACACACTATCTTTGGCTCTCAGTCTCAGCTGGTACTTCTGCAGCAGTCACTCAGCCCACCATCAGTGGGTATTCAGTGACTTCTGTCTCCTCACTAATTCAGCGATAATGCTTTGCCCAGTCTCTTGTTTCTCACAACAAACTTGTAGTAGCTCACCCAACTCTGTACTTCACTCCCCTGCATCTCCCAGTCTCAATTAAGCATGCGCAACCACAAGCACACTGTCCTGTTGCTGGCTGTCTCAATTTTGGCACATAACAGTTCCATCTGTTGCTAGCCTCCTATACTGCAACGTCCATTGGATCCTGTTAGAGCCAGGGGTATTATATTTTCAATACATTTTAAAATATAATATAACTAGCGACCCGCCCTGGCTTCACACAGAAGCAATTTTGAATTTATGGTGATTGGTCTTATTAGATCGCCTTGTAGACGACATTAGTCATTTTCCCTCCTGACATCAACACGAAACATATAGTTTTGACATGACACGCAAAAGGGCCACGTAAAGTTGTCCATGTGAAAAACAGTCTTCACTTAGGTCAACTCCAGTCAAGTTAAGTGTCTGTCCCTGTGCTTTATTTATTGTTATGCCAAAGCAGACTCTTACCGGGAGTTGGATTCGTTTGAAAATAAAGAATAATTTTTCACATAAATGAAATAAGAACAATAAAAAAAAGAGAAAACCTGAAATTTTGTATCAGTAAACAGGGCTTACATCAATTTTTCTAGAGAATTTTTCTAGAGAAACTGGATAATACGTATCAATCTCTACATGGTATAAAATAAAGGCTATCGTTGGGATATATCTTTAACGGTTTAGGCAGTGTAGGCCAAGCTAGCGCTCAGGCGTGAATTTTTACATTGATTTGCTTCACTAAAATCATCAGTGCTGGGCTCTATTTTGTCATAGATTAATGTTTCATACACCTAAACGTTCCTCAAGATATGCTTCATAGAATAGTGAAAACTGCATCAAAATCCGTCCAGTGGTTCTCGAGATTAGCCCAAACAAACAGACAGACACCCATCAGGGACTTTATTTTATACTACTTACTAGAGACCCACCCCAGGCTTCGCACGGGAGCAATTTCATCTTGACACAGCCCCCTGCATTTTATAACAACCTACCCCATGTCACCACAGTCCCCTGCATCTCACCACAGCCCCTTGCATATCACAACAGCCTCCTGCTTCTTACTCCTACCCCCTGCATCTCACAACAGCATTCTACTTCACAGTACTATCCCCTGCATTTCACCACAGCATTCTATATTTCACCACAGCCCCTTGCATCTCACCACATGACCCTGCTTCTCACTCCTGCCACTGGTTCTTACCACAGGCCTCTGCATATTACCACAACTCCTTGCTTTTCACTCCTGCCCCCTGCACCTCACCAGTGTCACCAAAAAACCCCTGCCGCCGCCCTGCTGTTGAACATGATGATGAGCAATGTCCTCTTTGCACAATGTACCCTGTATTACCTTGGTTTCCTGTTGAGCTTCCTTGCAGTGGTGCTCTTGTCCAAGAACAGAGCTGACTTCCATGGGAAGTGGAAGCCAGCTCTGTTGGAGTGGAAATATGCTGGAGAGGGAGCACTTCACGGTGGAGGGGGGGTTGCCTGGAGTCTGTTTGCAGGTTCAGCGTAGGGATAGACAGTGGAATCAGATGGTTACTAACCATCAATATTTTTGTTAGAATGATAGTGTTAATTAGATGGTGTTCTGATGGTTGTTTGTTTTTTAATTCCTGATAGCTATGCCTTCCCATGGTTCCTTCCTGGCTACTGTGTCTACATCAGGGCATCTTCATGGGTTTGTTGGAGGCTGTCTCTCACTCTCTGTTTACTTCAGATGTGACCCTACTCAGTACCTGACTCCCTCCCCTCTCTAGGCTGCTGCTAAACAACAGGGCACATTGCTACCTCTGATTGGCTTTCACTGTCTCAGAGATCCAATCAGAGGGCAGCTCTCGCCCCTGCAGTAGCAGCAGTCACTCACATTCACACAGCACAACAGTTTAGTCTGTGACTTGCTTCAGTAAATTCGTCACTGCTCGGCTCCATTTTGTCACAGATGAATTTGATCAATGCTGTATAGAATAGTAAAAACCCTGATGATGGCAGGTGGCAGCAATCTTCCAATGATCCGTGGCAAATGGGGAAATTACGGTGCTGAGAAATAATGGGAGACGTGCGCATAATAGTGTAGTTATTAAAGTATAGTAATTGGTGCTCAAATGGTAAATATTGTGCGTACCAAAAAAAAAACTTGTTTAAAATCTTATCTGATGTCCAGACAACACTCCTGCGGTCAGGTACCACGTGGCAACAAAGTATTCAGGATATTGATCCCAGGGGTGATGTTGATGAAACCTTAAAAGAGGGCTTAAATCAAGCCCTTAAACGTAATTTAGTGTAGTATTTTCAAATATATACACAGTGGACGTTCATACATCTGCGTACCAGATAATGCAATATAAAGTGCATATAGCAATGTCACTCATCTGTGTTCCTGGAATTTATAGACCAAACTCCAGCTTCATAAACCAGATACAGCAGGCCTCAGACCACAAAATGGAGAAAATTCTCTGTGAACA
Organism: Taudactylus pleione; assembly: GCA_031769625.1. Lineage (NCBI taxonomy): Eukaryota > Metazoa > Chordata > Amphibia > Anura > Myobatrachidae > Taudactylus > Taudactylus pleione. The sequence goes on along the minus strand of JAUIMM010000229.1, from coordinate 6,987,217 downwards.
ATTATTTATTAAACAATCCAGACAGGTAACATAGACAAACATAGAATAGTGACAAAAATAAAAATTAAGATATTGCTTATCTTGTATAATGTTTAAGCAGAATAAAGTCCACTTTTTGAGGTGTAGGAGAACCAGTACCAACGCATTTCATCTCTTTTGGATTTCCTTATTTTATATATATATATAAATATATATATATATATATATAATAAAATAAATGACAAAGGCGCCTCCTAGTGCAATAAAGTGCAAATCCACCAATGTGAACTGAATACAACTAATAAGTGGACCTGTACCAAATAGAAAATTAAATAGGCTTATCTCAATGTTTTCCCACAGTTTCACACAAATTCATCCACTGTACAGCTTTTTATAGATTTTAATGGAACTCCTCTCAACCCCACAGTGTGTCATGTCTCAGCCTGCCCATCCAGGATAGCCACCAGCAGCACTGCTGTATGTGCTGTCCCTAACAGATGGAGTATATTAATTCTCTGTGAGTGCAACAGTTTCTGACAAGGCAACCATATATATATATTTATAGAATACATGGACACTTTAAAATTCCATTAAAAATCCTGTGTCTTTCAGTGACGTGCGGTGAAGTCAATGGCTGGGGAGGCACACATGGAGATGGGTCTAAGTGCTGGGAGCCTGTCTCACCCCCTACGCACTGTAACTCTTCACTCACTACACTAAGCATCAGTATCCATTGATTCTCCTACCTGTATCACTGTGTCTTCTCTTGCTGCTGCTGACTGAGTTGTGATCTCTAAACACTGCAGTGCACTTCCTGGCCACATGAAACATCCAAGGTGTCCTTCAGTGCACAAGGCACACTCCCCATACACAGAGGCATGCCTCAGCTCTCTTTTTGTGCATCTTACTTCCCGTGGTGTGGCTCCGCCCCTAGCTCTGCAAGCAGTGTCTGGCTATACAGAAGCGAGGCTGAGCTGTTGTTGCCTCATCTCTCTGCAGTCCCAGGGAGCTCCAAAAAGCTGGTAAGTGTTAACTATAAAAATTATTACCATAAGATGTTTATAAGTTATAAATATCTACTTTGTATTATTCTAATCCTCTTTATATCAAATTTCATGGGTAGGACCCCTGCCTACCCTGACTGCACAGCCCTGGTGTCTTTATTTTGTGGAACATGAAGTAATGGGCATAAGAAGGGTGGATCTCCAATACCAGTCATGTAATGTCCTCTGTGCCAGTTCCCATTCTCCTATACCTTCTACATGGGGAATCCTATTCTCTGACATTCTTGATTCTAAAGTTATTACAACACTGTAATTCCAAGTGCACAATTTATAAGGAGGGAATCAGTATGATTTACTGCTGGCTGCATGGCCGGCAGGGGTAAAAATCCCGATCGTCTAAAGGTAAGTATTCACTAACCTAATTCTACCCCCTAACCCTCCCTTAGGGGTGCCTAACCCTAACCTCCCCCCCAAGTGCCTAACCCTAATCACCCCTCTAAGTGCTTAAACCTAACCCCCCCTTCCCCGCAGCCTCAACCTAAGTCCCCCGGGGGGGTGCCGAACCCTAACCTCCCCCCGGGGGTGCCTAACCACCGTAACTCTCACCGTAACCGGAAGGCTCTAGTCTAAACCTAACCTCCCGGGGGGTGCCTACCCCTAAATCCCCCCCCGGGAGCCCCTAACCTAACCCTCCCCGCCCCGCGTGGCTGTAAGCGCCCGGCTTACCTTTGATCGGTAAGCCGGGTGTCGGACCCCCCGGCGTAGGTCTAATGACAGGCATCGGGATTTCGACGCCTGTCATTAGTGCTTTGCCGGGATTAGACAGTCGGGAAGCTGGCGGTCGGGATTACGCACGTCGGCTTCCCGACTGCGTCCCATAAGGAGCACCACAAATGACTGTGACATGTCCAAGCAGCAGTGACTTGTCCACACAAAGTAAATATATCACTGTATACTTTATTAAATGTCTGTGAGTTCCATTTTTACTGCCTTGCATAACGAATGGCTTCCTTACTCGCTGCAATATGGCAAGTTTTATTTTACAATCTCTGTCATTTCTGACTTTATAAATCTGTACTTCACAGAATCTCCAGAGTAAAATTAAAATGTGACTTTTTGTTTTCAAGACTCGTTCTTTATCATACGTGATTTTTTGTTTTTTTAAATCTATTGGAAAACTGCAAATTTAAAACATTTTTTTAAGCACCGAAGTCATATTAGACAAACTTCTTAAATAAATAAATCTGATGTGGGAAAGTTCTACACTGGAAAACAACAATATAATACTCATTCCCTGCATTCCATTGGCTCAGGATTTAAGGTAGATGCTTTAAATCTCTAACACTGACAGAAGTTTCCATGTTACCCCAGAACTAAAAGGGTAATTTTTTCTTTTTTTTTTAGGAAGAACTTTTGCCCTTAGAAATCTGAGACCCAGATCTGCTCATCCTGAAAATTACTGGCCTTGTGGGATTATACAGTACATTTAATATACTACAACAATTTATTTCATGCTATTTAGTGCCATGGAGCCTCATTTATAAGACTACATTAATAGACATCCCAGGCATTCTGCACATGATAAGTCAATCTCTAGGGGGACTGTTTACTGTGCTTAAAAATACTTTGTAAGCTGACCTTACCCATTTACAATATGCAGAATCAGATGTGTTTATTGCTGCAAAATATATTTATCCAGCAACACAAACTTTTCTAGAACCAAACACTGTAACTTCCTGCCATTTTGAAAGACAATTGGATTTTTTTTTTTTAAATATGTTGCTATGGTTAGGGCCAGCTTTTAATCAGTATCCTCAACCCCAACGCTATCAAAACTATCTTTACCATCCACCCCAAGCCCAAAGGAAGGGGCCTCAAATGCACTGAGGGCTTGATTCAGACCCGTTCGCTAGGATGCGTTCGCACGCAGCCATCAGCAGCCAAAGTATGCAAATCCTGCAATCGCAAGCAAGACATTAGCACGCTCACTATGTCTTGCCGTGCGATCGCGGTATGTATTTAGACGCCCACCAGCCTGACACAAGACGCCCACTTTCCTTAGTAACACACGTCATCTCCAGGAAGTGTATGAAACAATCGGTAACATCGAGTAACATCGGACACATACGCAGCACTTGTGGCAGACCATACCCTACCGCAAGCACTGCGAGTGCTGCTGTGTGTAATTCAGCTATGTGACGTGTATGCTGACACTGCGTCTTAATTAGGCACACCACTGAAAGGGCGCCCAGACGCACAGACACGCCTACGTTCGCACCACCACACCCCGTGTCTATCGACCACCCCCTGTCGCCACCCACAAATAACACATCCTGTCACTCATTCTAGCGGGGCATCTGTGTACAGGGTGCGAACGCTTCGTGATTGCATGGACTGGTATGCGCATGGGATCTGCGTCTTATATGCATGTGCAGATTGCAAACATCGGCAGGCTACGTGCAAACGCAGCCTAGTGAACGGGTCTGAATCAGGTCCTCAGTGCAGTCTTGTTCATGGCATGCATGCAGCTACAGGATACAGGGGTAACATTGTTCATTTATTGCTATTCCCAGGCCCCTAATTAGGGGTGTGTGACCGATGCAGCCGCACAGAGCACAGTGGTCTGTAGGTGGCACCATCGTCATCCCACGGCCCTTGCTTCTGGCTAGCAGAGTGCTTAGAATGAAACCCTACAGCCAGGAACGCTGCTGCAGTGCCACTGAAGCGTCCTTTAGACGCACCAGGCAGGTACCCTGCCGCCTGTACATGCGATTGTAGCATCCTCAGGACGCTCCAGTTAATGCTGCACTTAACGGTGCTGCTGGCCCGCCCCTGCTGCATGGCGTAATGATGTCATGCACACAACACCGCACATTTAAGTCCTGTTACGGTGCTGGCTGTTCCTGTACATAATGTTTTACAATTCAAGCAGTTGTTATAATCAATAGACACATGGATGCCCAGCATTGATTAAAAACAACAGTAATAGTTTTTCTATAAATGTTCCCTAAAGAGCACCATATGGTCGTCCTACTCTAATCCTGGCATAGGACCAGTGCATTATTAACGAACATATTTTTAATCAGCGTTTTTTGAATTTGGCGCAATTGATCTTACAGTTAAGTTCCCATCTTGAATAAGCCGATTGGCAGAAGGGGCAGGAAAGGACAATTTCTTATGAAGCCTCCATTATTAAGATGGAAACTATTGAGCACCGTTATTGCTAAATAATCCTTTTGAAAATCACTTTCAGAACTATCCATGAAATGAGGAACAAAACAGAGCATCATGGGGAGACACTGCAAAATTTGTGTAGGAGCTGGCAACACCGCTTTAGCCTCCCACATAGGGGCGTAGCCAGAACTTTGTGGGCCCCATAGCAACATTTTGAAGCGGCCCCTCCCCAATGTTTTTAGAGAGATGCCTCTCTCCACAGTGGTTGTTCATTTAATGCCCCATAATATTGCCCTAGTTCATTTTATGCACCATACAGTAATAGTTGCTAGTTCATTGTATGTCCTGCAGTAGTGCTCTAGCTTATGTCCCATAAAAGGGCACTAGTTTACATTATATGACAGTGCCACCAGTTCATTTCATCCCACATTGTTTTAATCCCAATTCAGATTATGCCACATTGTAGTGCTGCAGGTACACATTACGCCACACAGTGCCTACAGTTCCCATTACGGTGCACAGGGGGTGGGGACCAACCAGCTCCTACCTGAGGGGGAACCTCCTACAGCAGGACATTCCATTTTGAGAGAAAATCTTCTTATTTTAGGCACACTGGGACAGTCCTAATCTCAGAGCTCATTCCCCCCCACCCTATCTTCACAAAGGCTGTAAACAAGGAGACGCCAACTCTCTGACAGTACTGCACTTACTGATTAGCTCAACTGAGTCTGTGAGCGTGAAACAGGATTGTGGGAGATGGATCATATCAGGGTGTGGAGCTTTGCTGAGAGGGAGAAACAAAGATCCCTCCCAAATTTCTTAGCAAGCACTTTCAGGTTCTTGGTAGACAACTATATGAGCTGGGTCTGGGGCCTTCTAAGCCTCTGGGCCCCACAGCAATGACACCCCACTATAGCTACACCCATGCTCCCAGACAAAAGAGCAGATTCAGTGCCACATCTAAACAAGATAGATGAGAATAGGCTTCCACTGTGGAATACTTTACAGAGCAGAATGGGGGCCTTAAGTGGATGGGGGCCTCAGTGGAGGGGGAGAACCTTGGATTCCCTTCCCTCTTCACCTCCTGGAAGCCTAGGGTGTGCGCCCTGAGATTGGTACCTTTGTCAGGGTGCATAAATAGTTTGGTATTTAGAGAGTGTTTAAAGATTGAAGGCTATGGGAGAGTCTCAGTGAGTTGGCTTGCGACTCACTGAGATAGGTGGTATAGAGAGTATATTGAGATGAGATTTGAGATGTATGAAAGGGTAATGTTGTTGAAGGCTCTGTAGGTAAGGGTGAATCGTTTTAATTTAGTTTAGGGAGAACAATTGGAGCTAGTTTAGGGATTTGCTGCAAAGGTGGAGTGGCAAGGGAGGAAGATAAGACTTGCTGCATTATTTATTGGTTGCTGGGATAGGTGGATGTGGAGAATAACAGATAAGCATCTGTCATCATCTGTCAAGGTGGCAGTTGATGAGAAAATGGATAAGAATTTTGGAAGCACCGTGGGTAAGAAAAGAGCACGTAATGACAATATCGGAGGACACAGGACTGCGAGGCAGACTGAGTGTGAAGAAATACATTCTGTCTTGGACAAGTTGAGCGTTAGGAAGCATTGGGACATCCATATGGAAAAGCTGAGAGGCATTTGGTTACATGAGATAATACAGAAGGGGTGAGGTCAGGGGAGAAAAGGAAGACATAGGACCAGATGAGCAAATTAGATCCCAAGGGAAGAGGGGTACAGTGAAAAATTACAGGGCACAGAATAAAGCTTTGTGGGACACCAACAGATAGTGGGATATGATGTGCCAGAGGTAGAGACACTAAAGGAGCAGTTTGTTAGGCAGGAAGTGAACCAGGAAAGAATAGTATCATAAGCATAGGCACTGGAACAGGGGTGGCGAGGGTGCAGCTCCCCCCCAAACATTTGAGAGTTGCCAGTCAATGTACTGGGTCACGAGGTGCAGTACAGCCGCTGTATATGGTTACCTTGGGGCAGGCATGGAGATAATCCTCTTTTTGGCTGCTCCACCTCCTCCCTCACCACAGCCCTCCTCTGCCCGCCTCCTCCCTCCTTTCCCCTCAACCTAGCTCCGACTCCTACAGTGTGTGGCTAGTAACTGTGGGCTGGCCCCTCCTCTGGGACCAGAACCTGCACCCTTCTCCCCTCACACTTCATATATTCTTCCCCTCTTCCCCCTCAGCTCCCCATTTGTCCTTCCTCTCTCCCCCCTTGGACCCAAATGCCACCCTCATTTGTGGCATCCCCACCACCCCACCTCAAGGCACCCAGGCTCCCCTCATTTCCCACCGGGTACAGTCTAAAATTACCACCCAGGGCCTGGGTGGATCCTCTCTCTTTGTCTTCTGCATGAAGTTAAGTCACTCAAATGTTACAGTTATCTTTAGGACCATATTTATTATACACATTTTGTGGAAAATCCTCTGAAACTAATGTTTTTTGGGGGATGCCAGCAAAGTGTTAGTGTCCCCTGAATGCATTTCCCTGTTTCTAAAAGCAATAGCTATGGTGTTAGCCATTGTAGCCTACAGGCTACATAATGCACAATTTACCGGGAGAGTGTCTAATCACCGCGCATGTGGAGTAGGTCCACAGCATAAAGTAAAGCGATTGCTGCTGTGATCACTTTACTTTGCACTGCGCATGGTCGGGCTACTATCAGAGCGCCTGTCCCTGGATGAGATTTTTAATACATCTGGGTAAAATCGGGTCTAAAACCCAATAAATAATAAATAAGCACCTTATTGTTGTAATCTTATACTAATACACTATTATCTGCATGTGATGTATAGAGAGCTTTGTCCATAGTGTCCTCTATGGTTTTATTTAACATAAATGTGTGCGGATGTGCCAGCCTAAAAACATTGTGACGCCCCTGCTCATATGGCCAATGAAGTGAAGTACATGCAGAACAGGAGAAGAGGGGGATCAACAGTTTTGAAAGCAGCAGAGAGGTTCAGGAGGAAAACTATGGAAAAGTGACCCATAGGGGGGTAATCGATTAGCCAAGGGGTTTACAGCGCCGGGTCTATTCAATTAGCGGCGATCACCCCGCGTGCAAGTCCCTGCAGTCAGACTGAACCTCACAGCTCATGGAGCAGCGAGGTAAAAGTCAGCGGAAAAAACAACAAATCGGGCTTGCGCACGGGGAAAAAAGCATTGATTTTGCAGTTTACACGGAAGTGTGTTTCCATGCGTGAGTCCGAGTTTTTCCACGCGGGAAAAAGGTTATTTAATTGAATAGTCTTTCCCTGCGTCACGGGGATTTTGGCCGGCAATTAGTCGCGGAGTAAACCCGCGGCTAATTGAATACCCCCCTTATGCCGCATATCCACTTAACGATTCGCTCCATGAGTGATATAGTTTAGTGTGTCCCCGGCAGCAGGGCCGGTTCTAGATATTGTGGAGCTCAGGGCGAAAGTTCCCAGTTGCGCCACCACCCCCAAGAAAAAGAAAAATAACATAACTTTTTTTAGACGGCTTCCTCTGTGCGCCTGCTTTTAGAGAGGGGGCGTGTCCTTGCAGAACACCCCTAATTCATCACACTGTGAGGCAGCACTTACGGAGCTGCTGGCCTCCCCCCAGCTCTCCTCTCATGGCAAATAATGGCCATGCGCAGTAATGCGCCTTACACAGTATGTCTTACATAGTAATGCCATTTATAACACATTATGCTACACGCAGTAATGCCCTTTATAACACATCATGCCACATGCAGTAATGCCCTTTATAACACATTATGCCACACGCAGTAATGCCCTGTATAGCACATTATGCCATACGCAGTAATAACCTGTATAACACATTATGCCACACGCAATAATGCCCTGTATAAGACATTATGTCATACGCAGTAATGCCCTGTATAACACATTGTTTCACACACAGTAATGCCCTGTATAATACATTGTTTCACACACAGTAATGCCCTTTATAATACATTATCCCCAATTCAAATTACGCCACACAGTAGTCCCTTATTCATGTTATGACACACAGTGGTGCCCCTTTTACACAATGCCCAAATTAGTGCCCCTAATACAATGCCCACAGTAGTAGTGCCCCTTATACAATGCCCACAACAGTGGTGCCCCTTACACAATGGTCCCAGTAGTGGTGCCCCGCATGCAGTGCCCCCAATACTAGTGCCCAAAGTGGTAAAGCCCCCTATAGTAATGCCCCCAGTAGTAGTGCCCCCATTGGTCATGCCCCCAATAGTAGTGGCCCCAGTAGTAATGCCCCTATTTGTAATGTCCCCTATAGTAGTGCCCCGAGTAGTAAGGCCCCCAGTAGTAGTGCCCCCATTGGTAATGCCCCCTACAGTAGTAGTGCCTTCTACTGCATAGTAGTGCTCCCAGTAGTAATGCCCCCTATAGTAGTGTCCCCAGTTGTGCTATAACCGCCCTTCCCCTCCCCCGATCTACTGCAGCATCCCGTAGTGCAATTACCATTGGCAGTCTTCATTCCCCGATGGCTGGGCTACTGTGACAGAGGGCAGCAGGGTCTTCATTGTGGAATGCAGAGAAGCTGTGCTGCTGGGAAGTTGGGACCCAGCACCTCTTCAGACAGCCCGGCGCCTGTGTCAGGATCATCACCGCAAAGAGGAGCAGATCGGAACCCTCATTTAAAACAGCCTCCTATGTAAAGTCACGCGTGCTGGTTCAGAGGAGGGACTGACTGCAGCACTCTTAGCAATACCCTGGAAGCGGCATTGCTAAGCTCCCCCCACGTGACATCACTGCCCACCTGCTGCTTGCTGCCCGCCGCTGGGTCAGTCAACATCTGATGACTACCTGGCCACGGCAAGCAGCTACAGACAGTGTCGGACTGTTTAAAGAATGGCGGCGGCTAGCGTGAGGAGGGGTGTGGGGTGGTGGTGCAGGGACCGTCCCAATTTTTTTTCCTAGGCACTCAACGGCACCCTCTAGGGGCCGGCGCTCCAGGCGACGGCCCTGTTAGCCCGCGCCTAGAACCGTCCCTGCCTGGCAGTGGTGTGCTCAATGTCGTTAACGACATTAAACACAAACACTGAACGATATCATTAACGATATTGTTCAGTGCCGGCACCCTCCCTCATCCCCGATCCTGCACAACCTGCCGATATTGTCGGGTTGGACAGCAGGTTCGGACGACGAGCGACGTCGTCAATGACTAGCGGGAGCGTGCATCGCTGGTCGTTGATGGCATATCCACTGGACGATATTGCAGACGATGAACGATAACGTTATCATTCAAAACGTCCAATATATCGTCTAGTGGATACACGGCTTTAGACTTTGTTGTAAGTAAATCAATGATTGTTTTTGTGAGGGCAATCTCATGGAATATTAAGAAGCCTGATTGCAGTGAGTCAAGAATGGAGTCAAAGGAGAGACAGTGAGATACTGTAGGTGGTTGTTCACAAGTCGCTCAAGTAGTTTCGAGGTAAAGGGGTGGAAAGAGATTGTGTATTAGATGAAGAGAGAAGAGGGGTTGAGAGATAGTTTATTTAGGTGTTGTGAATTGAGTGCATGCACATCCCCTCTATCACCAAGGCTTCTGTCACCCCTGTGCTCAGCCTATTTTGGCACTTGTTGGGCAATTTGATAATGTATTCAAAAGGAGATTGCCATCAGTCGGTGTGTGACTCTTTTCTGATGGCATCAACTAGAGATGTGCACCAACCCCCGTTTTTTGGTTTTAGATCTGGATTCATCTTCATGTTTTGGTTTTGCAAAACCACCCTCAAGTATTTTAGTTTTGGTTTTGGATCTAGGTTTTTAAAAAACAAACAAAAAAACAGTTAAAAAGTTTTTAAAAACAGCTAAAATTCAGATTTAAAATCCGAATTCCGAACCGTGGGAAGATCAGAACCATGATTTGGATCTTTCCGGATATCCCTAGAAGATCAGAACCGTGACTTGGATCTTTCCGGATATCCTTAGAAGATCAGAACCGTGACTTGTATCTGCCGGATTCCCAAAATTTAGGTGGATTTGGATTTCTGGAAAACCGTACTGCACATCTCTAGCTGCAACAGAAGATATCCAAAAGGGATATGGCCCCTTGCTCATAATGGATGTAATTTGGGTGGCTTGGGAGTGATTTTGTGAATTTGGGGCATGGCCTCATTTGTCTCCAGTTTCCAATGAGGAATGTTAGCGATTATTGGTCTGGCCTAATGGTCTTAATAACACTGAAACAGCATATTACATAAACTTTGAGGACACCACTTGTAGTTTGCACAGTTTTTTGTGTACTTCTTTTGGCCATGCCTGTGGCCATGTTTGCTTTTCCAAAATAGAAGTAAACCAAAGAATATGTTTATTTTGTTCACCCACAATTTAAGGAAAAGGAGCAATTATTTGCTCATATTTTTATTGCTTTCATAACCACAGGTTCAAAATTATATAGTCTGGTATAGAAAGAAAACAGCATTTGTGCTTATGCTGTGGATTAAAGGCCCAGGAAAGTAAAATTGATTTTTTTTATATGAATGTGATTGCACATAAAAACTTTCTCCATTATAAGGTTTTTGTAGAGATTAAACTGAATGGAAGTGAAACTGTGATTGATGTCAACACAGCACGTGGCTATTGGGCCTGTAAGAGGCCTATCTCTTAAGATGGATCCATTTTAATGTCTTTATAGTTGCCATGGAAACCCATTGGAGCTATGGCTTCTGCAGTGAGCCCTCTCACCATAGTTGGTCTACGGGTAATAAGTAAATGCTCAGCATTGGAATACAGACATTAATTTAAAAAAGATTTAGAAACAACATTTATCCTTGTACTCAGGAAACCTGACTTGTATACCTAGCAAAACAGACTTCAACTGAATGCATTTTAAAAATAATAATAATAAATAAATTAAGTTGCCTTTATGGACATCAAAATATATTTTTTTAAATATTACTTAAGGGTCTATTTATTAAGGGCAAAACCATGGGAAATAGCAGCTTCTGCATGGATTTAGCATTACTGCACCTTAACAAACCTTGGGCCTGATTCAGCGTTCACACGCAGCCAGTCGATGTTTGCTATCTGCGCATGCATATGAATCGCAGTGTGCGAACCGGCCGCAGTTATCGGGAAGCGATCGCAGTGAGCACGCAGAGTCTTCACACAGTGATTGACAGGAAGTGACCGTTTGAGGGTGGTGACGGGTGGGGGGGTCAGAGAAACGTAGGCATGCCTGTGCATTTAAACGCTGTTACAGGGGCGTGCATAATTAAACCCCTGCGACTGTATATGCTGGCAGATGTCTAGATGGCGACAGGAAGTTTAGCAGTTTGTGCGGTAGGGTCAGGTCAACTACAACTGTGCAAATGGTTCCGATGCTACTCGATGTTACCGATGTATTCGCTGACTTGCGGATGCATGTCATGGGAAGTAGGCGGCTTTATACAGTGATGGGCGTCTTAGTATAGTGCTGTGGTTGCCATGCGATTGCATTCATTAGCATATTTTCGCTGCTAACGGGTGCGTGCGAACGCAGCCGCGCGATCCGTGCTGAATCAGACCCCTTGAACGCAGGAGATATCAGATATCTGTGTTAGGCTAACTAGCGCTCCAGACTGCAATCCCTATTATTATCAATGGAGGCTGCCATCTGGCCAAATGTATCAAGCTTCGTACAGCTTAGTTTTTCAGAGCTGGACCCGTTAGCTCTTGTTACCCTGTGGAAAGACTATCACCAAAGACGGATCCTCTGATCCCTCTCCGGCAGCCTCCATGTTCCAACCCGGCTGCTATTGTGAGTTTCCCTTATGCATGCGTAGCTTGGTGGGCATACGTGCACAGTGTCAAAGCTGACAGTAAAGTGGGCAGCCCAGACGGTATAATGGTTAGCATTACTGCCACACAGAGGTTGTGGGTTAAATTCCCACTACGGCTCCAACTGTGTGGAGTTTGTATATTCTCCCTGTGCTTGCGTGGGTTTCCTCTGGGTACTCCGGTTTCCTCCCACACTACAAAAATATACTGGTGGGTTAATTGGCCCCCAACAAAAATTAACCCAAGTCCTTAAAAATCATTGCTAATCGACACTTATTGCGGCCATGAGGATTGACACTTTTTGGTCCACACTGACACCAGTGATATATATAATTCTTAGCTTTTTGACATACCCTTTTATAATTTGTGCTAAAAAAAATATATTCCCCGCCTCATTGTTCTTGCCAGGGCTGTAACTGGGGTAGTGTGACCAGTGCCATGGCACAGGGCACCGCAGGGCAGGGGGCGCTGTTTGGGACTGTCAATGTTCCTGTTTATTATCATTCTCACTTCCTCTTCTTTTATCCCCAGCATCTCCTGGCCTCCCCTATCTCTTCCCTGGTCCTTTCCCATGAGGCCATGGCCCTTTTTCAGGTGCACTATCTTATGTCCCTATTAAAAAAATGGGGTGGGGGTACACCATTGCTCTCTCTGGCACAGGGCACCAAAAAAGTCTAGTTACAGCTCTGGTTCTTGCTCTTTCAGGTGCCTGTTTTTTTGCACTGGAGAAGTTCTATGACCCAATGAGGTCTCCTCAAGTACCCAAGGTCAGTTCAAAGGAGCACTTTAATAGGACCGACGGCCAATCAGGGTGCCAGATTAATTGAGAAAAGAAATCGGACACAAGGCACTCTCCTAGATCTATGCAAACTTACTATCCAAACTAGCGTGTGGGCATTCATGAAGTGGTTGACGTGATTTTCTCAAACCAAGATATACAAATATACACTACAGAGGAGAATAATGTTGCATATTTTACCCAACAATGACAGTCTTGTTTAACATACAGCCCAAATAGCCACCATGTATATAAAATATAAAGTTTATATCATTAACGCCTTCTCAGGTATCTAGAGTTCTCAGGTGGTGGCTGGGTCCACATGGCATCTGGCATTAAAATGCGCCTTATGAGTACTAAGATAAGATTTCAAGCTGCAGCTTGTAGTAGATCCGTTCAGGTCATACCAAATATAAACAGATATACTGCTATAGATGTGGACACATGACTTTGCACCAGAGGCGTAACTAGGGTCTTCAGAGTCCAGGGCAAGTTTAAGATTGGCACCCCCCACCTTCCCCCTTACCTATACGGTGGTTTTTCACAACCTCTAAAGAAATATATCCTCCCTGGGCAGACGGCATCTTCAGTCCATATTCACTATTCATGTAGATCACATCGTCTGGAAGATGACTGTTTGTGTAGGAATATTAACAAGGTCATCATCATACAACAATGGTTCAACCAGATTCGTGCCCCCTGTGTAACTTCCTTCCCACTGCATCTCTCAGCCACATCATCATCTCCCTGCATTGTCTCTAAGTCACACTATCATCTCCCCACCGCATTGTCTTTCAGAACACCATCGCATCCCCCTTCCGTCGTCTCTCAGCTACACCATCACCTCCCCCCCGCGTCATCTCTCAGCACACCATCACCTCCCCTCCTGCGTCGTCTCTCAGCACACCATCTCCCCAAGTTGTCTCTCAGTCACACCATCACCTCCCCCCTGCGCCATCTCTCAGCACTCCATCACCTCCCCCCTGTGTCATCTCTCAGTCACACCATCACCTCCCCACCATGTCATCTCTCAGCCACACCATCACCTGCCCCCCTGCATTGTCTCTCAGCACACTATCTCCCCCTGTGTCATCTCTCAGTCACACCATCACCTTCCCCTGCATCATCTCTCAGCACAACATCTCCCGCCTGCGTCGTATCTCAGTTACACCATCACCTCCCCCAGCGTCATCTCTCAGCACCCCATCACCTCCCCCCTGCATGGTCTCTCAGTCACACCATCACCTCCCCACTCAGGGGCATTTCTAGAGAGGCAGCCGACAGCGCACTGAGCTGTGCGCAGCAAGCGCCGGAGGTTATAGACTCTGGGCACTAGAGTGTGCCCAGAGTCTATAGTGTATGCACAGGTCACTGGGAAAATGGCCATGGTGGCCATTTTCCCTGTACTGCGCATGCACAAATGACGGGAAAATGGCTGCCACGGCCATTTTCCAGTTGCTTTACAGTGGGACTCCGGAGAAGTAAGTAATATTATGGGTGCAGGGTGTGCGGTGCGGGGCCCCCTGGACACAGGGGCCCGTGTTCCCCGCACACCATGCTCCCATTATAGATATGCCCCTGTCCCCACTGCATCATCTCTCAACCACACATCATCTCCCCCTGCGTCATCTCTCAGCACACCATCTCCCCCTGCACAGTATTTCAGTCACACCATCACCTCCCCACTGCATCATCTCTGAACCACACCATCACCTCCCCCTGCATCATCTCTCAGCACACCATCTCCCCCCGCATCATCTCTCAGCAGTGAACTCCCATGCGCTGCTGAATGAGGCCCTCAGTCAATAGTTCAATAATAACTAAAACAGGATATATATCACACTGTCACATACTTGCCTACTTTAGTCCTTCCTCTCTGGGAGAAGCCTAGAAAGGAGGTGCAGGCAAGCGGTGATGGGGCCTAATGACGCTAATATTATGGCCCCACCCAGAGCTGTAATTAGACTTTTTGGTGCCCTGTGCCAGAAAGAGCATTGGCACTCACCCTATTTTTTAAATAGGGAGATAACAACCCAAAAAGGGCCATTACCTCATGGGGAAGGGCCAGGGAAGAGATAGGGGAGGCCAGGAGATGCTGGGGATAAAATAAGAGGAAGCTACAAGTGAAAATGATAATAAACAGAAAATGGACAGGCCCAAACAGCACCCCCTGCCCTGCGGTGCCCTGTGCCATGGCACAAATCATACTACCCTAGTTACGGCCCTGACCCCACCCCTTGCGACATTATGCAGTGAATCACACATATTTGAGGAAGGGCAAGGCCAAATGACACGTTTATAATAGACATGTGTCATTAGACACTGCCCCCTCCTCATGGATCTGCAGATTGACGGTATTACTCTCTCCTTTCTGGCCACTTCACTAGGAAGTAGGCAGGATGCGGAAAAATCAGGAGCCTCCCGCAGGTTATGTGAAAGTAGGCAAGTATGCATTGTCGGCATATTCAGATCTCTAGCACAGTCTCTTGTAAGTGTTAGGTTCACTGTGTACTTTCAGTATTCTTTCAATGTACTTTCAATAGGCTTTCAGTATATTCTCAATATGCTCTTAATATGCTCTCAATATGTTTTCAATATGCTTGCAGTAGGGAAGTCTTCCTTTAAAAGCTTTATCTCACACAGCCTCCAGGGATCTCTGCTATGGCTCCCAGTGCTGTCACACTGTCTCCAGATCTCATACTCATTCTGCTAGCGCTTCTGCAGTGATCCCCAGTGCATCATCATCAGGTATTCAGTGGACCTCGGCACCACTTCAGTGTCGTTGCTTGCCCAATCTCTCCTCCTCAGACCTGCGGCACCTCACCCCACGCCTGCTCCGCTCCTCGGCATCTCCCAGTCACCACTGCGCATTCACAACCTCTGAATTTTTTTCTATTGCCGGCTTGTACCTTTTGTCGCGTTGCAGCTCCACCTAGTGAGAGCCTCCTAAATTACAGTGTTCATTGGCTCCTATAGAGCCAAGTGTATCACACATACACAATGTCTCAATGGTAGCACTTGAAATATTGACATTACATGGGTTGTGCCTCAGATAGTATACAGCAATATTACCTTATATGGAGTACCACTGTCCCTGAAGATGGTATGCTAGCAGTGTGCCCCCAGGTAGTGTGGCAACATTGTGTCCTATAAACTATGTGCTCTGAGGTAATGTATTATCATGGTGTCCTCAAACAGTATGTCATTGCCATTTCCCCACTGAACCACTTTGTAACACTGTGCAGCGATAATGACTATTAGTGTGTACTAGTGGCTGCCATGGCCAGTGTTGGACTGGTGCATGAAAGGTCCACTGGTGGAATGCAGTGGTAGGCGCCCATGCTTAAGGGGTGTGATCAGCCACCAGCTGTGTGGTCCACCAGGGAATTTATTTCCCCTGTGGGCCAGTCTGACCATGGCCCCGGCATGACTGTAGCGTCCAATAACTCTGTCACTCCTGTATTAGACAGTGGGTGCAATGTTAGTGAACTGTGTGAGTGCAGGATGGTGTTATCGGTAATAATGACAGAAGTGCCTGACTAGCAGCTCCAGTGACTAAAGTCTGAATATTTGTACATAACGGTGTAACTATAGAGGGTGCAAGCGGTGCACTTGCTATGAGGCCCGCTGGCCAAGCAAGCAAGCAAGCCCCTGCACCCTCCCGAGTTAAAAAAAAAAAACTTTTAAAACTCTCCGGGCAAATGGCCAGGTTGGCAGGTGAGCGAACTGGGACAGCGCGTGTGTCGGAGCGGACTGTAGTGTCACTCACTGACAATGTCCTTCCATCCACTGCGCCCCCACAGTCTGCAGAGTTAGCTTTCTCACGAGATGATGAAGTCATCATCTCACGAGTCTCTCTCCGGGCGGCGGGCAAGGAGGACTGGGAGGGACTCATGTGGGGCAGGAGCGGTGTCCATGTTAGCAAGACATTGGCTGCTTCAGTGAGTAGAGTCTGAGACACAGGCAGTGACTGTCTGTGATGTGAGTGAAAAACTGTGCCTCCATCATGAAATGGATAATTTATAAATATAATATGCCCATTAATAATATATACATTATATACAGTAATATATACTGTATATATATATATATATATATAAATACAGTGTGATCCAACATTTTGGGGTCTCCCCCTTTATCAGGGACAACAACAGATGCATCTGTTGCTGTATGATATTGACATGGTGACATCATGGAGCTGTATTTTTTTGGCTATGATAAGTACTGATGTCTTTATATACCTTTACTTGTGGATGGCTTATTTCCCCTGCTACATCATGGATGTTAAATGACATGTTTTTTGCATTGGAGTGTTCTGGTCTGTATTCCATAGTGGATATCTTTATATATATATATATATATATATATATATATATATAAGGCATGTGCGTCGACCCCAGTGTTTTGGTTTTGGATCTGTATCTCCTCATGTTTTGGATCTGGATTTGGTTTTGCCAAAACCGCCCCTTACGTGTTTTGCTTTTGGATCTGGTTTTTTTTTTATTTATACAGTATTATTAACCTCAGTAACATTAATTTCCACTTGTTTCCAATCAATTTTGACCACCTCACAGCTCACAATATTGTTTTCATCCAGTTTAGGCCCAAAATTTGCACCAAGCTAGCTGGCTCACTAGGTTGAGCAGCAGCAGTGGGCGGCACAAACACGTGGCAGTTCAACTTCCAACATGGAATATAAGGAAACATATGTTTTCCTTAATCAAGAGGCTTGAGGGAGTTGGAGTATGTATGTAGTTGAAGGCAGGGACAGGAACGTTTGATTGGTAGTAAATTAATTTACGAGGGAGGACGGGAGAGCATGGGTGAACAATATGTCCCATGTTTTGCCCACAAAATCAACCTGGTGGTCCAGAATATTTTTTTTTAAGTTAAAGGGGCATGTAGGAGATGCTGTCTGTGGCCATAAACATTTTTGGACATTTTTGGCATTCATCAATTGCACATCAAAGATTGCAGCAGCAGTGGCAGTTCAACTTCCAACATGGCACAAATGTTTTTTGTTATTGAAGAGGCCTGAGGGAGTTGGATTATGTATGTAGTTGAAGGCAGGGAAAGGAAGATTTGATTAGTAGTAAATTTTATTTCATTTTGTGATTCTGAAGCAAATTTATGAGGGAGGACGGGAGGGGAGGCGGGTAGGCATTTACAAAAAATATTTAAATCATTCATATCAGTCCTTGCCCCAGAAGAATCCTTGAGCACTATGCCTGCTGCTGGAGTGGATTATCATCCCAGAAGGGGACCAGGAAGACTACTAGTAGTACTTTAAAAAACAATTGACTGGTAAACAAACCTTTGCAAGAGGGAGCAAGTATGACAGCAGTTACCCAGTTGCATAGCAGATCACTGACACCATAACATCTATGATGGTATTAGATGTGCATCCAATATCCACCAATAATGCAGTGGGTATTAGACAGTTAATTGAGGTCCTGTGTCCCCGCCACCAAATCCCATCTAAATTGCACTTCACTATAAAAAAAATTCCCAGTCTGTACAGGGACATTAAAAAAAACGTAATTAGTGGCCTCCAAAATGCCGTTGTACCCACTGTTAACTTAACCACAGATATGTGGACAAGCTGAACAGAATGAACACAAGATTTAAGATATAAGGTTTAAGTTATACATTGTGTCTTTCTTCCCAATGGACAGATATCTGAAGAGATGCAAAGAGCTGTTGGTAAGCAAATTGTCAGCTCAAGTAGTACGTGATGCAGTAATGGCTTCTCCTTCACTTTCTCCAGCAAGTGCATCTGCCGAGAAAAAATTAAACTTTCCCAAAATACCCACTGGTGATGCAGATGAGTCAACACAAAACACAAAAACTTTTTGGATGGATGCGCTGCAGAATGATGTAACAGGGAGGAGATTCCTAGATGGTTAAGGTTCCTACCTCTACTTACTCTGGCTTTACAATGGGTACAGGTGACTTGACAATTGTTGTCAGGATTTGGGTAGAAGTGGAATACATAAGAAGTGGATTTATTTGTCTTGTGCCCAGGCATGACAATGGGCTTTTTCTTATCATGGGCAATAACAGTTTCTTCCACTGGTGCCAGATTTACACAATCAACATTCTCATCAACAACATCCTTATTAGCGTCAGCTACACAAATATCCTGCTCATCCTGGTGCACTTCCCAGAAGCATCCTCGATTTCAATGTCAGCATGTTCACTTGTGCTAACAGTAGCATAAGAGGCAGAACCACCAGTCATAAATAAAGGCCAAGGCCTTATCCTTTCCTTGCCACTTCATGTGGTGAAAGGCATATTGCCAATTTTATGTCTTTCTGCATCTGACTTTCCCTTTGATGTTTTTTTCTTTACCAATGTAAAAGACTGATTCTTGATTTTAGATGCTCTGACTTAAGCCCTGTATGCCTTGTTTAGCTTTGGGTAGATGATGTAGATGGACTAGTATCGTCATGACTGGTGGCACTGGCAGCAGCTCCAGCACTAGTATGTGGTTCCTGCTTTGCTCTCAAGTGATCATTCTCCATATCAGCAATCACGAATTAAGTGGGGTACAGCACACAAGTCAATTTGTACCAAATTTAAATATTACACTGCGGTATCAATGACCTACAGTGTCAGAAGATTTTTTATGAATAAGTAAAGAATATCACACTGCGCTACCACTTACAGTGTCACAAGATTATTTATGAATAAGAATAACACACTGCGCTTCCACTTACAGTGTCACAAGATTATTTATGAATAAGAATAACACACCGTGCTACCATTTACCTGTACAGTCTCACAAGATGTTTTTATGAATAAGAAATGAATAACACACTGCGCTACCACTTAGTGTCACAAGATATTTTATGAATAAGAAAGGAATAACACACTGTGCTACCACTTACAATGTCACAATATTTTTTATGAACAAGAAAACATAACACACTGCGCTACCACTTAGTGTCACAATTCTTTTTATGAATAAGAAAAGAATAACACACTGTACTACCTCTTATAGTGTCACAATATGATTTACGAATACACTGCATTTCCACTAACAGTGTCACAATTTTTTTTATGAATACACGCCATTTTCCACTTAGTGTCGCAATATTTTTTACGAATACACTGCGTTTCCACTAACAGTGTCATAATGCAATTCAAACACACTGCGTTTTCACTGTCACAATTTTTTTTACGAATACACAGCATTTTCCACTTACAGTGTCACAATATTTTTTATGAATACACTGCATTTTCCACTTACAGTGTCACAATATTTTTTACAAATACACTGCGTTTTCCACTTACAGTGTCACAACAATACATGTATGAATATTATACTGTGGTCTGACTGGCAGTGTCACAGTAAGAAAAAAATAGTAATAATATAGTACACTGGGGTACAGCACAAAAAAAATATATATAATTTTTTTTAAATTATATTATTGGCTTTTATTTTTTTATACAATGGGCACCCTTGGACGGACAGAGCACCCCTGAATGGACACAGTAGCCCCTGCCCCTGGATGGACACAGAAACCCCTGGATGGGCATAGCAGCCCCTGGATGGACACAGTAGCCACTGCCCCTGGATGGACACAGCAGTCCCTGAATGGACACAGAAGCCTTTGCCCTGGATGGACACAGCAGCCCCTGGATGGACACAGTAGCCACTTCCCCTGGATGGACACAGCAGTCCCTGCCCTGGATGGACACAGCAGCCCCTGGATGGATACAGCAGCCCCTGCCCTGGACAGATACAGCAACCCTTGGATGGACACAGCACATCCATTCACTACACTCTCCACAGCCGAAGTGACATGGTGCCGATGACCAGGTACCTTTATAGTATTCAAAACCCACGAGAATTCGACAGTGGGAGAATTACGTTTTGCCTCGTTTTGGGATCCGAGTAAGGTGGGACCTCCTGAGCTGTGCTCAGATCTCGGCTCGTAACAGGAAGTTCGGGTGGGTCCGGTTCTCTGAGAACCGGACCCGCTCATCTCTAAAGGGGGGCATCCACTAGACGATTTTATCCCTGTCCAACCTCTTAACGATTTTCCCTTGAAGTTTCCCTTGAAATATGATCTTCCACTCTGAACAATTTGCAAAGGATTTGCAAAAGATTTGCAAAGGATTTGCAAAAGATTTGCAAAGGATTTGCAAAAGATCTAACAATAAACTATGTTGTTTTAATCTGTGATTGAGAGCTTTCAGCTATAGTGGGCAGACAGTGGTTCGTCGTTTGATCGTTCAGCATGAACGATGTGTAAACGATGTGTAAACGATTTGTAAGCAATCAAGTGAAATTGACCTGCATGTTCAGTCGATGGAGGAGACGATCAAACGACCAGCGGGAGCGCGCATCGTACATCGTTAGAAACAATTACTGCACGATTTGCAAACGATGTTCGAACGATTTTATCATTATCATTCAATCGTTCAACTTTATCGTCTAGTGGATACCCCCCTTAATACATATAAATACTAGGGATGTGCGCCGATCCCCGTGTTCTGGTTTTGGATCTGTATCTCCTTCAAGGTTTTGGATCTGGATTTGATCTTACAATACCACCCTTGCGTGTTTTTGTATCTGTATTTTATCTAAGAAATCATAAAAACAGCTAAAATCACATAATTTGAGCCTCTTTTTTTCTTACAGTATTATTAACCTCAATAACATTGATTTCCAGTTATTTCCAGTCAATTTTAACCACTTCACAGCTCACAATATTGATTTCATCCAGTTTAGGCCAAAAGGTTGCATCGAGCTAGCTGGAAAGAATAAGCCAAACAGGACAACTTTTTTTTTCTTTGGCATTTTGAATAAGCTAAGCGACAGCAGTGAGCGGCACTAACATGTGGCAGTTCAGCTTCCAACATGGCACAGAGTGGCACTGCAGTGGCAGACAAGTTGGCAGTTTAATTAACTATAAAATTAAAAATGTGAGGCAGCAATGCCCCAAACAGCACATAATGCAAAGAAAAGAGGTGCAAGATGGAATTGTCCTTGGGCCCTTCCCCCCACCCTTATGTTGTATATTGTAAACAGGACATGCACAGTTTAACAAACCAATCACTTCAGTGACATAGAGTGCCAATTGTGGCTGAAGCGTTTAGTTTGTTTGGACCCCCACAAAACAAGCTACAAACGGGCAGCTGACATTGCTGGCGATGATCTCCCTGTGCACAAACTGGCTTTACAGAGGCAAGATGTTGTCAGCGCCATCATCATCTGATTCCCAGTGTGTACAGCATCTTCACACAATATTAATTCGTCCCCACTGGAATCCACTATTACAGCCTCCGATGCCTCTGTCATTTTTGGATGTACTAGGCGGTAAAGGTCTTTCCCGTGAAATTTGTAGTTAATTTTGATGAACATCATCTTTTCCACATTTTGAGGAAGTAGCTTTCTATGCCGATCGCTGACAAGGTTCCCGGCTGTGTTGAAAACTCTTTCTGAGTACACACTGGGGGATGGGCAGCTCAAGTAAAGCAAAGCCAGTTTGTGCAAGGGCCTCCAAATTGCTTTTTTTCTGCCAGTAGTGAAACAGACTGCCTGACATGCCTATTTGGGTGCTATCATTAAAATAGTCCTCAACCATTCTTTGAATGGTGACCGTATCAGATGGAGTCACGATAGAGGTCTCATTAATTGTAGGCAATTCTTTTAGACCTTACCAGATGTTAAAACTTGGTTGTGTTGACTCATCACCAGTGGGTCTTTTTTGGTGAAAGTTTAGTTTTTTCCTGGCAGCCGCACTTGTTGGATAAACTGAAGGAGGAGCCATCGCAGCATCACATGCTGCTTGAGCTGACAATTTCCTTACCAACAACTCTTTGCATCTCTTCAGCTCTTTTTCCACTGGAGGACTCTAAGTTTTTTTTAATGTCCCTATACAGGCTGGGAATTGATTTTCTAGTGAAGTGGAACCTAGATGGGATTTGGTAGCGGGGACACAGGACTTCAGTTGACTAATGGCAGCTATCGGATGCACATCTAATACCAGCATAGATGTTATAGCGTCAGTGATCTGCTGTGCAACTGGATGACTGCTGTAATACTTGCTTCCCCTTGCAAAGGATTGTTTACCAGTCAATTGCTTTTTTGAACTACTACTAGTAGTCTTCCTGGTCCCCTTCTGAGATGAATATCCTCTCCCAGCAGCAGCAACAGGTGTTGCGCTCAAAAGGAATCCAGTATAGGGGAGGACTGAGTTAGCCTTATCAAATTGGATGCAGGACTAGTTCTGATCATGATTGAGGATATTGTTGATGAAGGTGTTGGTGGTGAAGATGCCAGGTGCTTGGATCTAGCAGAGAGAAGGGAGCTAGCTGATGCTGGACTGCTTGTTGTTACTTTTTTATCCAAAGTTTCTGAATTTTGCAAACACGTTGGATGGATGCACTGTAGATGACGTAACTGGGAGGAGGTTCCTAGATGGTTGAGGTCCCTACCTCTAGTTACTCTGGCATGACAATGTGTACAGATGGCTTGACAATTGTTGTCCAGATTTGGGTAGAAATGGTTCCAAACATAATTTGATTTTTTTTGTTTTATGCCCAGGCTGTCACGGCCAGGGTTTCTTGGCATGGTAGTCACCGGGTATTACCTGTGAGGTCGTTATGGCGAGGGTCTCTGGAAGTGGTGCTGGTGTTTGGTGAGGGGTATTAGCTGCACGTGGTTATGTGCGGGCACATCGTCACTAGGCCTGGTGAGGTCTGGCTGTGTTTCCGTTCCATTGGCATGGGCGCCACCATCTTGCCTGCGGCCATGTGATTCCGGCTGTCCAATCCTGGTAGATCGTGTGCTCATTCCAGCCAGACACAGCGTGGCACTGAGTATTTAGGAAGGTCCAGAGCCTTCCTTCCTTTGCCGTTGCAACGTGTTTCTCAGCTGCGGCTGAGAGTACCTGTGCCTTACCTGCCTGTCTGTTTCGCTACTAGCCTGAACCTTGCTTGATCCAACCTGCTGGATTTATCCTGCACCCTTCACATACCTTGCACCTGCCTAAGTACCTGAACCTGCTGTTCCCTGCACCTTGCCTCCCTTCACTCCCAGCTGGACTTCATTACCTCAGCCTGCATTTGTTACAGCTTACCATACCTGCACTCGTTACAGCTCATCATTCCTGCATTCAGTTACAGCTCATCATATCTGCATTCTGTTACAGCTCACCATATGTGTTTATTGGACTGTTCCTGCCTGTCACTATCTGGACATTTCCCATTAACCCCACTACAGTTATCAAGTGCACTTTAGTGCTATACCTGGACTTTTTATTTGCCATTCCCATGTCTTCTAAGTCACTTATTAAAAACTCCACTTTTTCATTTAAGTCTGCTTCTGTGTCTGCTTCTATCACCCCCCGGGTCCACAACAAATTTAGAACCTCACACAGGCATGACAAAGGGTTTTTTTCTTATCATGGGTAACAACTGTTTCCACTGGAGCCTGATTTACACAAATAACATCCTCATCAACAACATCCTCATCATCAGCATCCTCATCATCAACATCCTTATTTGCGTCAGTTACACAAATATCTTCCTCATCCTGGTGCACTTCCACAGAAGCATCCTTAATTTCAGCATGTTGACTTGTGATGCTCATCCCCACATTTGCAGAGGATGCACAAGTGGTGGAAGAAGGCTCTGCTTCGAATACAGTTTTGGAAATGTCAGGCTCACACATGGCACCCACCGACACACTTAGATTCTCCTCAGGGACTTGTGACATTTCTGAGCGCACAGTTGGTTCCTGTGCCTTAACGATTTTCATTTTGTTGAAACATATACAGGGAGAAGCATTTACATCATCATAAGAGGCAGAACCACCAGTCATAAATAAAGGCCAAGGCCATAGCCTTTCCTTGCCACTTCTTGTGGTGAAATGCTTATTGCCAATTTTGTCTTTCTGCAGATAATTTTCCCTTTGATGCTTTTTTCTTTACCAATGTAAAAGATTGGTTCTTTGATTTTAGATGCTCTGACTTAAGCCCTGTATGCCCTTGGGCATCGGCTTTAGTAGATGACGTAGACGGACTAGTATCGTCATGACTGCTGGCACTGGCAGCAGCTCCAGCACTAGTATGTGGTTCCTGCTTTCCTCTCAACTGATTGTTCTCCATATCACCAAACATGAACGAAGTGGGGTACAGCATGTATGTCAATTTGTACCAATTTTAAATATTACACTGCATTATTAATGACCTACAGCGTCACAATATTTTTTAATAAATTAAACACTGCACTACCACTTACAGTGTCACAATA
Organism: Taudactylus pleione; assembly: GCA_031769625.1. Lineage (NCBI taxonomy): Eukaryota > Metazoa > Chordata > Amphibia > Anura > Myobatrachidae > Taudactylus > Taudactylus pleione. Next base: position 6,962,236 of record JAUIMM010000229.1, on the reverse strand, counting down.
CATGTTGAATATTACACTTCATTGCCACTTACAGTGTCACAATATTTTTTATGAATACACTGCGCTACCACTTACAGTGTCACAATACGTGTTGAATATTACACTGCGTTTCCACTTAGTGTCATAATATTTTTATGAATACACAGTGCTTCCACTTACAGAGTCACAATATGCGTTGAATATTACACTGCATTTCCATTTACAGTGTCTCAATATTTTTTATGAATAAATTAAACTGTGGTATTACTGACCAAAAGTGTCACAATACTTGTATGAATAATATTACACTGCGGTATTACTGACCAACAGCGTCACTCACAATACTTTACGAATTATACACTGCAGTGTGATGAACCTAAAGTGTCATTCACAATATGGCCAGCAGCATCACAGTGTTTTGGATACACTGAGAGGGGGGAAGGAACTGCATACAGTGTCACATTGTGGGGTACAGCGCAAAAAAATATATTTTTAACTTTTATTAACTTATTTTTTAAATTTTTTAAAAAACTTTTATTTACTTTTTGTTTTTTACAGCCCATGGACGGACAGCACACTGGATGGACAGCACACCCCTTAATGGACACCACATCACAGCCCTGGATTAGCAAAGCAATTATAAATAACACAGCCCAAATCCCAGCATAGCACACCCCTGTATTGGACAACACAGCCCAGAACAGCACACCCCTGTATTGGACAACACAGCCCCCCTTGGACGAAGCACAGACCTGACAACCCAGGACTCAGCAAGCAAATGGTGCCGATCACCACTGGAAGGGACTTATATACAATCCAAAACCTGCGAGAATCCGACAGTTTCTCAAGTGATAATCAACAGATCTGTGGTCATAATAGTGCAATAGCTGCTACACTCACCTTCAAAGTAACAGTTTGGCTGATACTGCCTCTCCCAGGGTCAGCGACACCAACCAGGCGGGTAGGTCGCGGCGGGTATGATATGAGAGGCGGAAAACATGATAACATTGGGCCTGATTCAGAGTTGGACGCTATGACAAAATTTTCGCAGTTGAGCAATTATCGGTAAACTGCGCAAATAGTCGCTCACAGTGGCTATTTAATAATCGCAGTGTGATTGACAGTCAAGAAGCATTTGGGGGAGGTAACAGGGAGTGGCGTCAAAGAACGCAGGCGTGTCGTGAGCTTTCCGGGGGCGTATCACATCCTGCATCTGCGATCCCATATGCAGTAAACATGGCTCTGGCGTCTCAGTGCACACGGCAGCTCTGCGCGACCAGAGGGTTACTCAGGAACCTGATTATCAAAGTATCTTGGACCAATGCTGCGGCTTTGTACACAGATGCTTGGATTCGCGAAGTCACAGGTGGGCGTTGCAATACAATCCTCAGCATCTGGGACATTTGCATATTTTTGCATAGCACCAATGTACACAGACCAGTGGCGTAACTAGGGCAGGGCGAGCGGGGTTCGTGCCATGGGCGCCGTTGGACCGGCGGCGTGGGGGGGCGCCGCCGGCCACGGTACCGGCCCGCCCGCCCTAGATAGCCAGTGTAGCTCCGACCGCAATGAGTGCGGTCAGCGCTACACATTTGCACAGGACCGGCGCTAGGCTTCCAGCGCCGGTCCTGTGCTGCACGCCTGAGCCCGTTCCCTCCCCCTGAGTGCTTGCCCAATAGCGCCAGGAGGTGGGCTCAGGCTGTGCATAACACACGCATCGCCGCCAGCGCTGGCGGCGATGCGTGTGTTAAACAGCAGCCAATGAGAGTCAGATAGACTCTCATTGACTGCTGCAGCACCCACTGCAAGAGCCGGACTTCCATCCGGCTCCTGCAGTGGGTAATGGGACTGACGTCATGACGTCAGTCCCATAATGCTGAGCGCGCCAGCCCGGGCAGACTGGAGGGCGGGAGCGGCATCGCGGACAGGAGCAGGAGCAGCGTGGAATCAGGTAAGTATATTTTTATATATATTTATTTATTTTTAAACCTATCTGCACAACGGGGGAGGGGTTGGCTACTACTGGGGGGGACATCTACTGGGGGTGCCATTGGGAGGACCTCTACTGGGGGGGGCTACTCTACTGGGGACTACTACTTGGGGGGGGACTACCACTGGGGGCATTCTAAAAGGGGCCTAGTATTACTAGAGGCACTGCACTCGGGGGACCACTACTGGGGGCAATAATAGGAAGGGCCACTACAGGGACCACTGGATAGGGGGGGGGTCACTACTGGGAGCCTGCATCAGGGGGACCACTACTGGGGGCACTGCATGGGAGGGGGGACACTACTGCTGGGGGCACTATATAAGGGGCTTACTGCTAGGGGCACTGCGGGGACCACTACAGGGGGCACTAGATAGGGGGGATCACTACAGGGTGCCTGCATAAGGGGACCACTACTGGGAAAACTGCATGGGGGGGACTACTGCTGGGGGCACTATATAAAAGGGCACTGCATAAGGGGATACCGCTACCGGGCGCACTGCATTGTGGGGACTGCTACTGGGGCACTGCATAAGGGGGAACACTACGTGGGGCACTGCATTTGGGGGGGTCACTACTGGGGGTACTGAGTAAGGGGAACTAATTGGGGGCTGTATAAGAGGGACCACTATTGGGGATACTGTATAAGGGGCACTACTATGGGCCTGCATGAGAGGGACCACAACTGCATACTGGGGGTACTGTATAAGGGGTACTACTGGGGTTAAGATGCATATGGATAGGAATGTTCAGTTTGAAAATAAAGGGGTGTGTCATGTTGACACGCCCCATTTTTAAGTGACCACGCCCATTTTTTTTGCCGCGCGCACATGGGGGGGGGCTCCCTTTTCAAATTTGCCCTGGGCTCCAAATACCCTAGTTACGCCACTGACACAGACGCAGCAGCGGCAGCAGCATTAGCGTACATCGCTGAATCACGCCCATAGTCACCAAATGTGGGACACTGCCCGCAAAGTAAATTTGATGTCACTGCATAGTTGTGTGGCCTGATAGCGTGCCATGAGACTGGACGATCTTTCTGTGCCGATGTACGTGTTGCTACATGTTTTTGTTATCAATAAACATGATTAATTTTTTGCCATACTTATGAGTTCTATCTTTATTAATGTATACAGTAAAGTGATAAAAGGGTCTATTTACTAAGCCTTGGCTGGAGATAAAGTGAACGGAGATAAAGTACCAGCCAATCAGCTCCTAACTGTCATGTCACAGGCTGTGTTTAAAAAACGACAGTTTGGAGCTGGTTGGCTGGTACTTTATCTCCATCCAAGGCTTAGTAAATATACCCCCAAGTGTGTTATACCGTACGATGGAGGTCAGAAGCCATCATCAGCCGTTAGGTGGTTTATGGCTCAAAATTGCAGCATAAATAATTGTGCAGGATATACGATGCCCATGTAGGGGACGTTTTTATATTCTGATCTTGGTTCCTATATAACGCACTGATAATATATAGATGAAGCAATATAGCTGCAGTAAAGGTGTAAGAACATTCCATATAGAATAGCCCTGGCTTCGCCCGGAGCTGCCTATAAAGACTTGCGCTGCGGCTGCACAGACAGGTACCCCGGACCCCGCAAATAAATCTTACGGTAGTTTCATTGCATCACATTGGCAGCACAACTGTAGCTGGACTTAGACACGACTTGAGTGAGATACAGATGACATTTAGCTGGCACCTAGCTGGCGTGGTATGGGAGAGCCTAGTGATTGGGCTTCATGCAATTGTTAAATGCTATGGTACCGTAAATTGTATTTTTACAGTAGTGGATATATCATTAATTAGCTCTGTGCAATATGTTATTGATATATGCCAAAGTGTAAGTGTCATATCAAAACAGTAGAGGGCCTCAGCACAGAGATTACAAATGGGCTCCCTCTCTCTCTTCTTCTGGTCGATACTCAGGATTACCAAATATTATATCTAGATCTTGAGATATAGTAAGATAAAAAATAAAGTCATACATGGTAATGCCTTTGTTTTACATTTTAAACTACCCACAATGAGCCTCATATTATGTTGTCAAATAATTCAGCTAAAATATACACAGATCTTAGCAATAGCGCTATGCCGTGTAATGTGTCCAGCAGTGACCGCATGGGACGTTGGTGACAAAATAAAGAGTTAGCTTTAGTGTGTTGAGATGAGAATTCTCAGAATGCCGACGGCTACGGTTAGGCGCCATTAGGAGAGTTGGGGTTAGGCTTTTGGGGGGGATGTGGGTCAGGCACTTGGGGGAGGGTTAGGGATTAGGGATTAGCTAAAATACTCAAAAGTACTACCTATCTGTCAGACGTCTCTGCCGGAAGTGCTGGACACATGGCCACCGGGATCCGGATTTTTTAGCAATTTTTAAAGAAAGCCAAACACTTGAGGGTGCTATTGCCAAAACCAAAATACGATGATGATTTAGAAGCAAAACCAAAACACGATGATGATTTAGAAGCAAAACCAAAACCAAAACACAGGGGCCTGTGCACATCTATAAAAGAAACAACACATTTTTAAAAGGCTCAGTTGTGTAGGAACTAGTTTAAATAATATAAATGAATCCATGAGTCATGTTGTATACAATAACACCTTTTATAATATGGAATGTACAGGAAATATTCAGTAAAATAACAATCTGACATTATTGTTTATTGCTCTTGAGCTTTTTTTCTTTGAGGGACAATTAGGAATATTTTTTGGCATAAATGTTTAGATAAATATTAGCTTACTATTTCAACTACCAGTACATTGAGTCAAAATGAAAACAACATTCAATGTCAATTTATATTGAACATGAAATACATTTGCTAATTCATGCATTTTAAATCGCTCACCTGGTACAGTGGGACAGATTCATGCAGCCCACTAATTTCAACCTGTTATGATAGGTTGCATTTCCGTGTTAATTTCCTGTGCAAAAGAATTTGTGGAGGTGGGAGCACTTCAAAGTTTTGACATTTTTATGTGAACACAGACGTCCTGAAGCCGAGATGGATGTTGTTTCATACTGCATGCACAAAAATGCTTATGTTATTATTATTATAATTATTATTATGCTTTATTTATATGGTGCCACAAGGGTTCTGCAGTGCCTAACAAAGTACATAAAGAATTCAGTGACTTACAATACAAGACAATGCAGGACAAGTACATGGTATATAATATAAACTAGAGATGAGCGGGTCCGGTTCCCTGAAAACCGAACCCACCCGAACTTAGGGCATCCAAGTCAGATCCGAGTCGACCCTGATTTTCCTGCCTGACTCGGATCTGAAAACGAGGCAAAACGTCATCATCCCGCTGTCGGATTCTCGTGGGTTTTGGATTCTATAAAGGTCCCACGATCGCCGCCATTTTTCATTCTTGCTCTGGAGAGTGAAGAGGGAGGGAGCTGTGCTGCTGTGCATAGGGGCTGGCTACAGTTGTGTTGCTTAAGGGCTGGCTGTTGTCCATATAGGGGCTGGCAGGCTGTTGTTGTTACTGAGGTTGTCCTGTCCATCCATAGGGGCTAGCTGTCTGTTGTCCTGTCCATAAGAGTTGGCTGGCTGTTGTCCATATATAGGGGCTGGCTGTTGTCTTGTCCATAAGAGCTGGCTGGCTGTAGTCTATAGGGGCAGGCTGGCTGTTGTCCTTAGGGGCTGGCTGTTCTGCTGTGTTGTCGAGGGGGTGCTCTGTCCATAAGGGGTGCTCTTCACCCCCAGTGTGAAAAAAAAAAATTCTGGGTGCGTGTTAGCCACACCTGTCATCAACGTAGATGCGCAGGGGTGCTGTGCTGCTGTCTGTCAAGGAGCTGCTGTCTCTTTCAGGGCTGCTCTTCACCCCCAGTGTGAAATTTTTTTTTTTTTGTGTGTGTGCGTGGTAGCCTGCCACACACTACCAGTGTTCAAATAAAAATGTTTTAATGTGTGTGCGTGTTAGCTTACCACACCACCAGTGTTCAAATAAAAACTATTTTTTGTGTGTGCGTGTTAGCCTTCCACACCACCAGTGTTCAAATTAAAACAATTTTTTGTGTGTGCGTGTTAGCCTGCCACACCAACAGCGTTCAAATAAAAACATTTTTTTTGCGTGCATGTTAGCATGCCACACACTACCAGTGTTCAAATGAAAAAAAAAATTTGTGTGTGCGTGTTAGCCACGTCACCAGTCAAAAATAAAAACAATTTTTTGTGTGCCACCAGTGAAAAAATAAAAAATTTTTTTTGTGTTTGCGTGTTAGCCACTCCACCAGTGAGAAAATATTTTTTTTTAGTGTGCGCGTAATTGCATGTTAGCCACACCACCAGTGAGAAAATAAAAACAATTTTTTTATTTGTGCACGTTAGCTACATTTATCAGCAACGTAGGTGCGCAGGGGTGCTGTGCTCCCTGTGTCGTTTATCAAAAGGCTGCTGCCTTGTTCGGGTTCTCTCCCAAGTGCCAAAAAAAAACGAATTCAATCAATCAATCAATCTTCTTTTTTTGTGTAAGTCAGGGGTGCTGCTGCCTTGTTTGGGTGCTCTCCCTCCCAAGTGGCAAAAAATGTTTAAGTCAATCAGTCAATCAATCAATCTTTTTTTTGTGTGTCTGTCAGGGATACTGCCTGTGTCGTTTATCAAGAGGCTGCTTCCTTGTTCGGGTGCTCTTCCTCCCAAGTGCCCCCCCAAAAATTAATTCAATCAATCAATCAGTCAATCAATGTGTTTTTTTTCTGTGTGTGTGCGCGTTTGCCATGGCATCACAAACGCCTCTACATTTGCATAAACATTTTCAAAGGTGAAAATAGAGGGTTGTGGTTTAAAAAATGGAATAAAGCAGCTAAAACTGTGCTCTCTGATTATACTGTCCCTACTCTCTACCCATGGCCCCTCTACATGACTTTCAATGAGTCAGAGGGGCAACTCCATGCAACCGTAATCCAGAGTGCAGCTGCTTCTCCTGTAGCCCAGGTCAGAAGATGTGTTGGGGGTGTGGTGATGATAAGGACTAAAATGGAGCTCACATCCACCAAAGTGAACAATGAATCCCCAATCTAACAGGGAGCGCAGCTGTAATTTATACACAACACAGGATGGGATGACAATATAGGCTTGGGTGATGGTATAGTTTGGTGTGATGTATACATCATCTTCTTCACACAATATTAATTTGTCCCAACTGGAATCCACCATTACAAGTGCCTCTGTAATTTTTGCAAGTAATTGATGGTAAAGGTCTTTCTTGTAGAATTTGTATTTCACTTTGATGAACATCATCTGTTCAACATTTTGGGTAAGTAGTCTCAGGCCGATCACTGACAAGGTTCACGACTGTGCTGAAAACTCTTTCTGAGTACACACTGGAAGGTGGGCAGCTCAAGGCAGTTTTTTTGTGTAAGGGCCTCCAAGGGGTATATTTATTTACTAAAGTTCTAAATATGAAAAGTGTTCATGTTGCCCATAGCAACCAATCAGATCCTGTTTATCATTTTGTAGAATGCAATAGAGAAATGTTAACTACAATCTGATTGGTTGCTATGAGCAACATGAACACTTTTCATTTTTAGAAACTTTAGTAAAACTACAATTACCCCCAAATTGCCTCTTTTTCCTGCCAGTAGTTATTTACATGTATCTCTTACTCTTCAGATCTGTGTCTGTTGGGAAGAAAAAAACAATGTCTTCATCCCTTCTGGGATGAAAATCCAATCCCAGCACGCAGGCATGACGCTCAAGAATTCCCAAGAAAGACACATCGTAAGACTTAAACCTTAAATCTGAAATGTTGCATTTAATGCTCTGTTCCACTTGTTCACATATCTGATATGGTTAAGTGGACAGTGGGAACAACGGCAGTTTGAAGGCCACTAACACTAGGGGGCTATCCATTAGCAGATAAAATATATATATCGTTCAATCGTTCATTATATCTGCTAATGGATAGGCCCTGAACGATGACAGATGTGCACTCCTGCGGCCGATAAATCACATCTATCATCTCTCCAACATGTTGGTCAATTATCGCATATAGCTGTACGATATTAGCAACATTGTGCAGTGTATATGCGGTAAATGACGAACGACGAAAGATATTAGCAGCAGATTAACGCTGTTTTTTTTAATGTCCCTGAACAGGTTGGAAAATGCCTTTACAGAAGGTTTGCAAAGGATTATTTAAGTCAATTGTTTTTGCAAAGCACTCTTCCTGGTCCCCTTATAGGATGAAAATCCACTCCTAGCTGCAGAAGCAGGTGCAGGATTCTCAAGAAAGATGCAACGTAAGGCCTTAAATCAGGGGTAGCCAACCTCAGTCCTCGAGAGCTATTAACAGTTCACATTTTCCAGACCACCTAGCTGGTGCACAGGTGTAATTCATTACTCACCAACACATTTTATTATTTATTACTATATTCTGTGAGACCTGGAAAACATGCACTGTTGGTAGCTCTCGAGAACCAGGGTTGGCTACCCCTGCCTTGAATCATAGATCTTACGCTCGTCCACTTATCTGTGCTGGTTAAGTGGCACTTTGAGGCCACTAACTAAGTTTTTTTTAATGTCCCTGTACAGATTGGGAAATGCTTTTTAATGTGGAAAGCACTACTAGATATCTTCCTGGTCCCCTTCTGGGATGAGAAAATCCACTCCCAGCAGCAGCAGCAGGCATGGTGCTCAAGGATTCTTCTGGGGTAAGGACTGATGTGAATGTGTCAACTATTTTTTTGTAAATGCCTCCTCCCCTCCCCTTCTCCCTCATAAATTTTCTTCGGAATCAAAAAATTAAATAAAATTTACTACCAATCAACCCATACTCCAACTCCCTCAGGCCTCTCTTGAATAATAAAAACATCTGTTTCCTGATTTGCCATGTTGGAAGTTGAACTGCCACATGTTTGTGCCGCGCACTGCTACCACTTAACTTAGTCAGCCAGCTAGCTTGGTGCAAATTTTGGGCCTAAACTGGATGAAAACAATATAGTGAGTTGTGAGGTGGTCAAAATTGACTGGAAACGAGTGGAAATAAATGTTATTGCAGTTAATAATACTGTAGGAACAAAAATAGGCCCATTTTATGTGATTTTAGCTGTTTTTATGATTTTTTAAGAAAAAAATCCAGATTCAAAACCATAACCGAAAAACAAAAAACGGAGGTGAGGTTTTGGGAAAACCAATCCAGATACAAAACCAGGGGAGATCCAGACCCAAAACCAACACCAAAACCCGGGGGTCAGTGCACATCTCTAATATAAACATTGCTGCAACAGCAGTCATAACCTTCAAATAAGTAGCACCGTGGCAGAAGTAATGGGTTAGGTCAGGGCCGTAACTAGGGTAGTGCGACCAGTGTCATGGCACAGGGTACCGCAGGGCAAGGAGCGCTGTTTGGGCATGTCAATTTTTCTAATTATTATCATTCTCTTTAGCTTTGTTTATCCTCAGCATTTTCCTGGCCTCCCCTATCTCTTCCCTGGCCCTTCAGCATGAGGCCCTGGCCCTTCAAGTTCATTATCTTATGAACCCTATTTAAAAAATGGGGGGCGGGTGTGTAATTCCTCTCTCTGGCACAAGGCACCAAAAAGTCTAGTTACGGCTCTGGGTTAGGTTCAGTAAGTAATAAGGAAGAAAAAGTCAGTGGGGGAAGAGGGCCCTGCTCGTGAGAGCTTACATTCTAAAGGGTAGGGGTAAACAGGTGGGTGACACAGATTGGGTGGGACAGAGTGTTAGAATGAATGAGAGCTGGAAGGCTTTGATGAAGAAATGGGTCTTGAGAGCCCATTTGAAGTTTTCCAGAGAGGTGTTCACCCGCATGATGAGCTGCTCGCCCCTATGTGTATGTTTATGTGGTTTGCTACTAATCATTATCATCAATGCGCAGTTATACTGTGCCTGCCCTATACTAGGTGAAAAAGTTACATCTCCAAACAGGCATATTTCACCTACCTAATATTGTTCAACTTAAAATCTACCAGATATGAGAGAATGCTCCTGATCAGATTCGCTACTTATGACATAAGCAGGCACCCGGCCCTTAACTCATTCTCCATCAGGAGTTGTGATGCTCGTTCAAAAAAGTCAAGGTGAGTAATATAATACTTCCACCTCACTGCTGAACATTTTGTGGGCAATCAGAGTAATAAAAACTAATAATAAAGAAATGGATGAAAATATTAATATTTTATATTGAAGGGGTCACATTATTATATATATTACAACATGTATTGGAACCACTATATTTCTATATATACACATAGGGGGCCATAAAATGTATTATAAGGATAATGGGGGCTCTAGATTTAGTAATGATAATATTAGATGGGACGCTATATTATGACTTGTGCCATACTTACCTTCTTTTATTATCTGCTACCAGGGGTGTATCTAGGGATCCGAGCGCCCTTGGCAAGGTAATGGACTGGTGCCCCCCTCCCCCCATAATTTCAGGAAGTGCCCCCAGTAATAGTCCTCACAGTAGTAGTCCCCCTTATGCATTGTGCATTGCCCCACGTAGTAGTCCCCCCTATACAGTGCCCCCAGTAGTAGTCCCCCTTATACATTGCCCCCAGTAGTAGTCCCCCCTATGCAGTGCCCCCAGTAGTAGTCCCCCCTATGCAGTGCCCCCAGTAGTAGTCTCCCCTATGCAGTGCCCCAGTAGTAGTCCCCCCAATGCAGTGACCCCAGTAGTAGTCCCCTCTATACAGTGCCCCAGCAGTAGTCCCCTCTATACAGTGCCCCCAGTAGTAGTCCCCCTTATGCATTGCCCCCAGTAGTAGTCCCCCCTATGCAGTGCCCCCAGTAGTAGTCCCCCCTATGCATTGCCCCCAGTAGTAGTCCCCCCTATGCAGTGCCCCCAGTAGTAGTCCCCCCTATGCAGTGCCCCCAGTAGTAGTCCCCCTTATGCATTGCCCCCAGCAGTAGTCCCCTCTATACAGTGCCCCAGTAGTAGTCCCCCCATAAAGTGCCCCCAGTAGCCACACTCTCCCCCCCATGCTGTGCCAGAAAAAAACACACACACAGAAAAATAAAACAACTTACCTGATCCCGGCTCCTGCCAACGACCACCGCTGTCCCGTTCTCCGGGCCCGCTCTCGCTCTGCACAATGGGACGCCTCCGTTTGTGAAACCACCCCCCACCACGCCTACAAAACGGGTCGAGCTGTCGATCAACATCAACAGCCTCCCCTTTTGTACTGAGCTCTGGAGTGAGAGAATTTCTCTCTCGCTCCAGGGCTTGCGCACGCGCAGTGCGGCCGCTGCGTTTGCGAAGGGCCTAAACATCGACCCGGTTGCGAACGCTCAGCGCTTGCGACCGGGTCTGAATGAGGTCCAATGTCTTTTAGTCAGCATTGTTTTGGCAGTCTTAAAGTGGTTTTCAAAACCACTGATTGATTAATTTGTCCTATTTCTATTGTTTACTGGTCAAAACACAGGAAGCAATGTTTATGGTGTCGGAACTTCCAGGTTTGTGGTGGTTTTTCAAAGATTTAGCTTTAGTCAAATCTGGTGGCTCATAAACTGTCAGAATAGCGACCAATAAAACAGCGGTTTTGCGATTTCCCCCATTGTGTCTCTTATCACAGATACACTCATAGGGCCTGATTCAGCAGTGAACATAAGTGCACTGTTGAATGCAGATTCCCGATCATCGGAAATCTGCGTGTGTGCAGGACCCATTCTGCGCATGTGCAGAACAGGTCCTGTGTAATTGCACGTAGGCCCCCGTATGCCTCTGCCTGATTGACAGGCAGAGGCGTTTACGGGGCGGGGACGGACTGTGTTTCCAGAACGGGGGCGTGTCATCCCCATTTCCCGGGAGTGGCAAGGTCAGGACCTGCGTCCATGGACACAGAATTCCTGGCCCCGCAAGCCAACTAGCCTGGGTAAGCTGTGGCTTATTCAACTGGGGGTTGCCGTCCAACATCGCCACCGATGGTTATCCGATGACCTCAGTCGCAGCGCTGGGATCGCAAGTGCAGCAGGAGGTGTCAGACTCCTGCATACATTTGCATTTTAGCAAGGATGGAACTGCAGAGCTGCTTGTGTGCGGCTTTGCAATTCCGTCCTCTGCTGAACCACCCCCACAGTTCTGAAGAAACACGTGACTCACATTTATTAATGACTGTCCAAATGACATTATTTGTGCTATTTATGACACTTCATTACATTATTATAATGTATACAATATAATTTACTACTAACATTGTCAAGTCTTAAGTAAACACTGTAGGGGGCATAACTATAACACTTGTTTGATTGATGATCTTCAGACTTAAATACTACTGATTTTGTGCTGTAAGAGGTGATTTTGTCTCAATATATAGAAATAGGTATTCTTAGTTAGTATGCGCAAATGCATCCATATGTAGATTAGCTCGGTTAGGAATGAAAAAGCATGTCTTATAGGGGGAGATGTATCAAACAGTGTAAAATGTGGAGAAGTGAACCAGTGGAGAAGTTGTCCATGGCAACCAATCAGTTTTAAGTTAGCATTTATCAAGTACATTTTATAAAATAATAATTAGAAGCTGATTGGTTGCTATTGTGGGCAACTTCTTCATTGGTCCACTTCTGCACTCTTTACACTGCTTAATACATCTCTCCCATAGTATTTAAAATAGAGTATATTTGTTTTTGTTTTAAAATAAGTTTTTGTAGAATGCCACAGAAAGCTAAATTGCTTTCAGATTTACCTTTAAATATTTATGCATCATTTTAAATTTGCTTGCATGCAATTTCCTTATTGAGGTGGGCCAATAATGAGGCAACCAGCTGTCTCATGCTACATGCTTGGGTGGGGGCCAGAGGTCAGGAATTCATTTTTTAAAAAAAGGCAAAATATATTACTGCAAAAGTTTATTTTATACGTGTTGACCCAAAATCATTACCATACTCTCATTCAAATATACATGTTAGTTTGAGTAATGGATAAGATGGGCACTTTATAATAGTGTTTAGGAACACAACTTTTCCTTACATTTTAAAATGAATACAATGAATCTACAGAATAAATTGTTTTTAGTATGTTTAGTGATATGTTTCAATCTATCAACACAAGGGCTCTTTACATATCCAAGTTACATCAAATAATGTCACAAAATAATTAGTCCAGACACAAAACCAGTTACCACCTTTTTCCCTGTATACTTCCAAGACACACAAACAGTTTGCAGGTTTTAAAATATAGCTGAAAGAATTACAAGTAATCAGATCTGGAGAGGGTCAACAGTGCAAACTTTTTAAGACTAATGTTTATTTAGAAAGCTGAGTGATGTCTGTTGCTTTTCTTGTGTCCCTCTGCCAAAAACCTAATGACTTTACCAGACAAAGCAAAGCTTTAGCAAGAGGGAAAAAACTCACAGGACCACCAGAGAAAATCTGTATGTTGAGAATTAATAGCTTTGCAAAATATATATATATCACATTCCAGAGGATCAATAACAGTTTTATGTTTATGAAAACCAGAGAATTATAATTATGAATCAGACTTACAGATGATCAACAACAAATATACCAGAGTGCTAACATGTATATTGTTGACATCATAAAAACATTTAATTTCATAAGACACATGCTTTTTGTTGTTGTTTTTTTTTTGGTGTTAATAAAAAAAATTATTAAATAATACCTTCTTTGTAAATTTATTTAAAATTTTATGAGAAAGAAATAAGCATATATAGAGTAAATTACATATTGCAATAATTATTTTATCTGTCTCAATATTTATAACTATCAAAATTATTACTGACAAATTATACTCAAGCTGCATACACACGGTACGATCTGTACCATCAACGACTTGAAAGATATCTTTCAAAGAAATCTTTCAAAGAGATCATTGAAAGATATCTTTCAAAGATATCTTTCATTGAAGTCATCCTGCCAAATCTCTGAACAGGCATAGTTGACAATATCGTACAAGTTGGCCTGCATGTACAGACAATCAAAGATATCATTATTGTTCATGCGGGAACGCGCATCGTTGGTCGTTCACTGCATAAAAATTAATGATATGAACGATATATCGTTGAATGATATCGTTATCGTTCATAGATATCATACTGTGTGTACGCACCTTTTTAGAATTTGTCTCGTGAAATTATTTTTTATTTTAAATAAATCAACAAAAATAAAAAAAATAAAATAAAGATATATTACTTCTTAATAGTAGATAATGACCCTAAATTAAATAAAAACAATTTATAAAAGTATTGGGAGAGCAGTTGTAATGTGTATGTTAGAAAATGCTAATGTCTTTAATGAAATAAAATCTGGCGATACTATTTATGTTATAGAAAAGTAAATATTTAAAGGTATGCTTTACAAGATAATTGATTGCCTTTTTTGTCTGATGAAATGGGGGTGTAAAATGTGGTATTAACATGTTTGCTTAACTGCCAACCTCATCAGAAAATTCAAGATGCTTTACTCGCTTCCAACAAAAGATCCACATGGAAAATCAATTGCAAATAACAGGCTTATATGGAATCCCTCACACTTTCTGTTGAGTTATTGAGCAAGAGAGATGTGAATGAAATTCTGATTTAGAGAGGTGATTAATTTATTGGTCTCTAAAGCCCATTACAAACCACAAAACTTGTATTAGAGCATACAAATCTAAAATAATAAATGCAATTTTGAACTAATTCCACACATTTACAGGCTAAATAGTCAGTGCCCCCACAAATATAATGTGTTAATGTTAAAATACACAAAAAATCTGATCATTAACAAAACAAATGTCCTTTCATATACATTTCAGACCCATAAAATATACACTATTTGATTCAATTCTCAGTAGTTTTATTATTGGCAGTAAAGATTTTATTAGATCTGGAAAATAAATTTTTCCCAACATTTACAGTATTACACACTGGCAAGTCTTTAAAAAATATTTTTCAGCTAACAAGTGCTTGTTAATTACATTGCATAACATATTCTATAGCAGAAGTTATGATTAGACATCATAACTGTCAATAAAGCAGATTATTACTCCAGTGCTAAGAGTTAATGTGAAGGATTATTTCCATTGGTACTGCACAGATCATTGCGAGGTTGAATCCAGCCAAAATAAAAAGGAAGAATAGTAATATAACATAATTGCAATAAACAGTAGCATCATCGCAATAAATAGGATGCAGTTATTTAAAAAATTTTTTTTTATAAGTATACTAAGTTCAATGTATTTTTGTATTGCTTACTTTCTGACAATATATGAAAAATATGCTGAAAAAGGTTTATTTTAAGCAAAAACTACTTACTACATTTACGCAGGCCAATTTGTTTTTTTTTCCAATTTAATTTAAAACATTTATTAGACAAAGCATTGTTGACAGAATTAATATTTATTTATATATTTTTTTATATGGCGCCAGAATATTCAAGCCATACAATTGGAAAAACAACACAGCAATAATATGGATGTGTTTTCAGAAAATGGTACCAGATAAACATATGCAAATATCTATATAGGTCCATAAGAATGTTCAGATTCAGATACCTTTGACCTATTCACCTTTGAATTTGGAGCTGTTAACCCCATTTTTGTGTGAATAGAGGGTTGTATAGGTATGTATGTTTGTGTGACTGTATGGCGGTTTTGTGTGGTTATTTCTTTTTTATTATTTATATGTAAAACATACTATGCAGTGCTTTACAATTGGTTTGCAAGTCATCTTATGTCAGTCTCCCTACAATATTTTCTCTCCCTGTGTACACTTACCGGTTTCATTTTCATTCTCTCTTTTTGCTTCCTTGCTTTCCCCTCCTCACATCTGTGTCCATCAGTATTGGTTTAATTCACACCTATATCTATATTAACTCTAACCGCATAGCCACATCCCCAATATTGTGTGACCACAATCCCTACAGAACCTCCATTTACGGGGCATAACTACACCTCCAAAATTTTTTATGGAGGCCATACAAGAGCCACCTGAACTGAATAACAGGAAATACCAGGAAGTTACAGAAAGATAACAATTAAACCACTTTAAAATTGATTACTGAATACATTACTTCACACACTTATATTTACTACTTGATTCAGTCAGTCTGCACCATTCATAATTGATGATATTTTTGTCTTGGAACTTGGAATACATATGATTGACCGTCAGTCGGGATGCTGGCGGTCAGAAGACCGACAGCGGCATCCCAATGTTCAGGATCTTGACAGGGGCCGGTAAGTAGCCTAACCCTAACCCTCCACCGGTGGTACCAACCCTAACCTCCCCCCAGTGGTGCCTAACCCTAACCTCCATCCAGTGGTGCCTAAATCGAACCCCCCCCTTACCACATCCTAAACCTAACCCTCCCTGGATGGTGCCTAACCCTAACCTCACCCCGGTGGTGCCCAAACCTAACCCCCCCATCCCCGGCCTAACCCTAACCTACATACTTACCATCGGGATGCCATCGGACAGGATGCCAACGTCGGTATCTTCATCTCTTCAGGATGGCGGCGTCGGCATTCTGGCAGGTGTCGGGATTCCGGCATCAGTATATTGATGCCCGGCATCCCGTGCTCTCCCGTGGTCTCATGCAACAAAATTAGGCCATTTTGGTGAAAACAACTAAGCTGTCTAATGATGCTGCAAAGTTTGTGGACATCTTAATGGGAACTCAGCTGAAATGCAATATTTCACAATAACCCTTTTCCTCCAAATAGGACATACTATCCTTCACCCAGTATCAGATGCCGCAGGCCTACTTACAGAGGTTGAGAGAATAATAATTAGCTGTACTTTCCCTTTAAGTTTCGAGCTTGAGCTCGAACTGACAAAATAAAGATACAAAATAAACTTAACAGAAAAGAAAGCTAAGTATTTGGGTTGCAGTCCATTATAAGAATCCATGTGTGTACAAGACAGTATCTCATATTTACCCTTATGAGACTCCGTCCAGAAGATCTTGGAGGGGGGGTCCAGGGTGCCAGTGTGGAGGAGATGGAGACATGTTGCGCCTCATTTTTGCATCTCCACGACTGTGAAATGCAGCCATTTGTGACATCACATTGTGGAGGTAGGGCTTAGTTATGAAATTTACCTGCCTACTTAACTGGGGAAGTAGGTGGGATCTGATAGGATGTTCTACCTTACGCAAATCCAGGGTAAATTCTGGAGTCTCCCGGACATTCTGGGAGAGTAGGCAAGCATGCAGTATTGTGACACGCTAGCCTACTGCATGTGTGTGGCTGTCAAAATACATAATTAATAACTTTAATACTTTATATGAGAAATGTCTGGATTTTGCTTTGCTCCATTGTCTTTGCCTGCATGGGCATGGAAAAGCAAGCTGCTTCCTAGGCACCTGACATATAATACGTATAGGGGAATACTACGCCAGTTGGCATAGTGATTCTTGCGTGTATTCACTTTGTGGTTGCCCAGAAAAGTGGCCTATTAAATATGTACCCACTTAGATTTGCGTGGATCTGCCCCTTACATCTGCTTGCACATTCATAAGCTCGTATGGGGTTGTTCTAACTTAGGGCCTGATTCAGACCCACTCGCAAGCGGCTGTCCGCTCGCAAGTGGGTCGATGTTGTGCACTGCGCATGCGCACGACGGCGGGAGCTCCGTCCTGCGCATGCGCCAGACGCGACGAGCGAAGGACTTTCCTTCGCTCGTTGTGTCTGATCAAAGGGGGCGTGCTGTCGATGTTGATTGACAGCACGCCCCCTTTGTTGGGCGTACCGGGGGTGTGCCTCCCTGACGGGGGCGTTCCCAAGGGAACGCCTACCGTCAGAAGCCGGCCCACTGACATCACTAGTGATGTCAGTGGGAGTGATTTTGGCTCTGATAGAGCCAAAATCACTCCGGGCCTTGCGGTTGAAAACCTCAACCGCAGGCTCCGGCTCGCAGTGGCGATGGTTGCGATTGTCAAGACCATCGCGGCCATCAAACTGCACGCTCGTATAGGTTGTGGGTGGTGACCCACAGCTATACGAGCGTCCAGGAGGACGCTCCATTATTATGGAGGGCGGCCCTCATTCAGAGCGTGCGCTCTGCTCAGAGCGTACGGCTCTGAATGAGGGCCTTAGTCAGAATACAGTATAGGTTTGCTCACACAATAGTGTACACATTCTAACAGGGGGATTTCTAGAGAAGAGGGGTCCCGTGTGCAGTCTCGGGCCCCCTCCTCTCCATCCAGCAGCCAGGTGCACACTGAGAGGTGTGCGGCCAGCATTGCACTTTTAGACTCTGGGCACTAGCGTGTACCCAGAGTCTATAGCGCATGCACAGGTCACCAGGAAAATGACAGCAGTGGCCATTTTTCCTGTACTGTGCAAGTGCAAACGACGGGAAAAATATGTGATATGGTAAGAACTTACCTTTGTTATCTCTATTTCTACGAAGTCCATAGGGTTCCACAGGATACCTTGGGGTATAGGTGATGATGTCAGGCATCGGGCACCATAGAGTTAAAGTTTTCAGCCTCCCAGGATGCACTAGGGTCCCCCTCCTATACACCGCCCCCGAGCCAAGACATCTCAGTTACGTACCAAGCCATAGGCCGGAGGAGGATAAGGAAGAGAGAGAAAAAAGATCTGGACACACACAAGAATCACATTCTCACCAGAGGGAGACGGAAAAACCGGTGACCAGAGCAAAGCCCATCTGCAGCACAGGTGCGACAGGGCGGGAGTCCTGTGGAACCCTATGGACTTTGTAGAAATAGAGATAACAAAGGTAAGTTCTTACCATATCTCATATTTTCTACATCAGGGTTCATAGGGTATCCACAGGATACCTTGGGGATGTC
Organism: Taudactylus pleione; assembly: GCA_031769625.1. NCBI lineage: Eukaryota > Metazoa > Chordata > Amphibia > Anura > Myobatrachidae > Taudactylus > Taudactylus pleione. The sequence continues at coordinate 6,943,539 of JAUIMM010000229.1, read as the reverse complement.
CCAAAGCAGTATCCTTTAAGGGTGGGGACGGACAGGATGCTCCTGTGCTGAAAGGAGCCCAGTGGTTCAAATGGCGGTCCCTGGAGAGCCCTCAGGACCACAGCTAAATCCCAAGGCGCCTCCGGTGGAACAAAAGGTGGCTGAATTCGAAGAACACCTTGCATAAAGGTGCGCACATCAGGGATTGCAGCAATCCTACGATGGAACCAGACTGACAGGGCAGACACCTGCACCTTCAGAAATGCAAGGCGAAGCCCATGGTCCAGTCCCGCCTGTAGGAAAGCTAACACTCTAGACAGACGGAACTCCCGAGGGGCATAACCTCTCGGTCAACACCACTGGAAGAACGTATGCCACACACGATGGTATATCCTTGCAGAAGATGGTTTCCGAGCCCTTAGCATAGTTTGCACTACAGAGCTGGAAAATCCCCTGGACCTTAACATGGCCGTCTCAACAACCACGCTGTCAAAGACAGCCGAGTCAGGTCCGGGTGAAGACATGGACCCTGTGACAGTAGGTCCGGTCGTAACGGCAACCGCAGAGGAATGTCCACGGACAGCCCCTCGAGGTCTGAGAACCAGTGCTGCCTGGGCCACGTGGGAGCTATCAACAGGAGCGTCCCTCCTTCCTGTTTGAATTTCCGGAATACCCGTGGAAGAAAGGAAAACGGAGGAAATAGATAAGCAAACCGGAACGTCCACTGGATGGACAGAGCATCCACCAGAGACGCCTTTTCATCTCTTGTGCGAGACCCGTACACCGGCAACTTGTTGTTGTGCCGTGACGCCATGAGGTCGATCTCTGGAAGACCCCACCTGTCCACCAGAAGTTGAAAGACGTCCTGGTGCAGGGACCATTCCCCCGGATGAACGTCCTGGCGACTGAGAAAGTCCGCCTCCCAGTTCAGGACTCCCGGGATGAATACTGCTGATATGGCCGGGAGATTGCGCTCCGCCCAAACCAGGATTCGGGACACCTCTACCAGTGCCGCCCAACTTCGGGTTCCTCCTTGCCGATTTATGTAGGCCACGGTGGTGGCGTTGTCCGACTGGACCTGCACAGGGTGACCTTGGAGAACCCGATGTGCCTGTTGGAGAGCATTGAAAACCATGCAGAGCTCCACCAGGAGCAACCACCAGGCTAGGGACAGGCGAACCTCCGGAGTGAGCACCATCGTCTGGGACTTTAGACTCTGAGGCAGTCCATTCCATTTGGACAGGATCAATTGCTGCAGAGGTCTGGAGTGAAACTGGGCATATTCCACCATGTCGAATACTGACACCATGGAGCCCAGTAACCTCATTGCCAAGTGCAGAGACACATGGCGACTCTACAGACAACTGCGCACCCTCAACTGTAAGGCAGAGATCTTTTCCCCCGTCACAAAGATCCTTTGCTGTCTGGAGTCCATTAAGGCTCCGAGGTGTACAATCCTCTGAGACGGGATCATGGTGGACTTCTGCCAGTTTATTAACCAGCCGTGCTGTTGCAGTACCGCAATCGTCAGGTCCAAGTGGCGTAGAAGGAGCTCTGGAGATTCTGCTACCAACAGAAGGTCGTCTAGGTATGGCAACATGTGGACTCCCTGCAGCCACAGGGAAGCCGCCATGACCGCCATAACCTTGGTGAACACACGTGGTGCTGTCGCCAGGCCAAAAGGTAACGCCCGGAACTGGAAGTGGTCGTTGCGGATTGCAAACCTGAGGAACTGTTGATGGCGTAAAAGAATAGGGACATGCAGGTAGGCATCCTGTATGTCCAACGACACCATGTAATCCCCATGTTCCAGCGCCAGAATGATGGACCGTAGGTTCTCCATCTGAAACCTCGGCACCCGCAAGGACTTGTTGAGTGCTTTGAGGTTGAGGATCGGACGGTACGACCCATTGGGTTTCTGCACCAAAAACAGATTGGAATAGAAACCCTGGCCCCTCTGGGAGAATGGAACAGGCACTATAACTCCAGCCTGGAGCATAGTGTGCAAAACCTTCCGCAGTTCCGTGGCTTTGTTCCAGTCTGATGGAAGACCCGTGGTGAAGAATCGGGATGGGGGCCGGTGCCAAAAGGAGAGGGCATACCCGTGAGAAACCACCTCGTGAACCCAATTGTCTGTCGTGGTAACCGACCAACACTGGGCGAACTGCAGCAGGCGGCCTCCCACTTTGGGATCCCCCAAAGGGAGGCCCGGACCGTCAGGCCGCAGGCTTGTCATCTGACTTAGGGGCCGGACGTCTGGTACTCCAGGCCTCTTTCCGTGGCTTGGCCGATTTTTTGGGGGGCCAGCCTGTCGGGGAAAAGACTGTGCTTTAGGCCTACCCTGGGCCCTGTAAGGCCGAAAGGATGACGTACCTGAACTGGAAGGAACTGCAGCAGACGGGAGACATGCCGATTTGGCTGCCGCCAGCGTGGCTACAATTTTGTCCAGATCCGGACCAAATAGGACTTCTTCATTAAAAGGCAAAGCTTCCAAGCCCTTTTTGGAATCAGCGTCCGCCTTCCAAGATCGCAACCATAAGGTGCACCGAGCAGCTACAGCTGCCGAAGAAATCCGAGAAGTTAGGGTACTGATATCCAAAGCTGCTTCATTGATGTAAGTGGCCGAATCCCGGAGATTGCCCACCAACTCGGTCTGTTCAGCCGAACAGTCAGAATCCAAAGACGCCTCCAAACTATCCGCCCAGCGCTCCATAGCTCTGGCTACCCAACAAATGGCCATAGCCGGCCTGGCTGCCCCCCCCCCCGCGAGGGAATAAACGGATTTTAGGCAGATCTCCACCTTACGGTCCATAGCATCCTTCAAGGAGGACATGGAGGGCATGGGCAACGTGGCACTTCGGACCAGGCGTGTCACATGAGAATCCACCTGTGGAGGGGATTCCCACTTAGAAAAATAATTGTCCGCAAACGGGTAAGCCACCTCCAAGCGTCTCTGAGGCTGATACCGTTTACCAGGGTGTTTCCACGCCTCCTCTAAATGGTCTACTAACTGACCCGAAAGAGGAAACACTGTGGCGTCACCCTTAATATCCTTAAAAAAGGCATATTTTGACTTGGACACCGGAGGATCTTCATCCTCAATCACTAAAGCCATGCGGACTGCCCGAATAAGTCCAGGAATATAGACCTTGGACTTAGCGTCCGACTCTTTAGTACGGAGAGGTTCTTGGTCAGAAAGATCCAGAATCTCCCCATCATCAGACATCCCATCGTCATCCTCATAAAGAGCGGACAAAGACGCCACCGGCCGCTTATGTGGCCGCAACACAGACTCCCATTGTAACACGTCCGACAAATGCTGTACAGAACTTGTCAGTGAATTAACCCACGCAGGTTCCTGAGAGACCTGGGGAGGGGAAATAGGGAGACTGTGGGGTCCCATCAATTGTCTTGGGAAACCCTGCATGGCTGACGACACCACTGACTGCTGGGACAATCCCATCTGTGAAAACGCAGGCTGCGGAGCTAATTGGCCCACTAGGTTTGTAAGTGCTTTGGCGAAACAAGCCCAGGGCGGTTCCTGTACCGGAGCCGTCACAGTAATTGGCCGCGCCAATAAATAACACTGCCGACATAGCCCCTCCGCGTTACCCTCCCCCTCCTCTATTGGTACCTTACACGTAGTACACATAAGCTGGAGAGGAAAGTCACTCTCAGACATGATGGTAAGTATGTGACCCCTCTCACTGATACTTGTTAGTATAGTGCGAGAACCACCCTGCAATCACCGCACCGCAAGGGCTTTAGCAGAAAGATCAGGGACAGTGAAATGGCTGACAGTAGAAAGTGAAAGTACAGGCAGCAGACGCTAGCAGAAGTCACATACAATGCAAAGAAATCAATCCCTGCACTATCAGCGCTGATCCTCAACTACGCAGACACAGAGCCTGGTAGGACACAGCGCTGCATACACAGACCTGTTACCAACGGAGGAGAGGTATGCCGGGGGACCCAGACCATGATGCCACTGATCATCAGCGTCCAGAAGCGCTCACCATGCTTCAGCAAAGATGGCCACCCAGGAGCAGAGAGGAGGCTGGCCTGGGGGAGGAGCGCTGTCACAGGGCCAGTCAGCAGATGCAGAGAGGCCTGTGTGCAGCGGGGGAGGCGCCGGCTGTGTACAGGGAAGGCGCGCTCCCCTGGCATGCAATTAACCCCTGGGACACTCAGCCGCGGTCCGCTGTCCCAGGGGGGTAGTGGAAGCGCAGGTTAGTTACCTGGCTCCACGCTGCAGCCAGTCCCCAGGGAGCCCCCTGCCTGGGGACTCTGGACCATGTGCTCAGCAGGGACCCACCGTGGGACCCCGCTGCTTACCTGCTGCCCCCTTGAATCCAGCCATGGTCCCAAACATCTGGGCAGCTGTCTCCTCCGTGAACAAGCCATTCAGCGAAACGCACGTCGGCAGGACGAGTGTCTGTGTGTGCGCAGCACATGACACTCCAACTACCAGTTTGTACCCTTTGTATTTTCTTCACACTTTTTATCATACACTTGCTTGGTCAGTATTATTTACACCTGATTCTTTCACACGGACTCATACGGGTTTTTGCTCTATGACCTACCATAGTAATTTTGGGTGTGAGCACCTATTGCTGATAATGTTAACCCTATATGTACAATAGCACTAAATTTGTATTAAAGGATTAAATGGTCCTGATCTGATACTCATTTATATTACTACACTTTTATATGCAATGTGTAGGTGATTCATCGCAGAAATTTTGCACAGGTTTTGATATGTGTTCATGTTTAAATCTGTTTGTTTATATGGTGTAATTGTGTGTCTAATTGCACAGATATTACTAAAAACGTATCATTTAATGACATTACAATATACCTCAACATTGTCTTATTTGTCTTTTATGTTGATAACATATTCAAATTAATATATGTCTAGGGAACCTAGCATAATATTTTCAATTGGTTGTTTATGTATAAAGAGAGTAATTATTTATTACCTTGTATAAGCAATAATTAACCAAGAGGACACCTATACATATGCACATGTTATTGTTAGCCCTGTGGTAATCACTAAACAGCAGCTATTATTGTATATCTCTGTATTAATTTAATAGTTATTTGTATATAACTCTCTTATATTTTTGTATCCTCTCTATTAACTGATGACAATCTCAATTAGAGTAACTCTCTCATTGGGGGTCCAATGCTCTTTGTAAGACCCCCAACAGCAGAAGCGAAATATTGAGAAAGGTTGCGGTTATTCTGTTGTTTCTAAGGGTCAAACTGTTTCCAGGTGATCTCTCACTCCCTACCGATGACTTGAGGTCAAGTAGGGAGAAGTAGAATCTAGAGAAACAGTATATTTACCTTGACTATTCTGATATTTCACATTAATGAGAGCACTATAGATACAAACTGGTACTTTTACACTTTAATATGTGTATTATTTTTATTTAGCCATTATCTTTGATGTTTCGATATATATCTAATTATGTTATGTGATATTTTTTTGATATTTAATCTACGTTTATTGTGCATCTGGCCTTAGATGCATAAGGATTGATTTATGCATATGATTTTGTATTTACACACAGTCATAGAATATAATTGTTAATCAGGACTCTATCTTTTCATTTTCATTTTGAATAAATTCTCTCTTTTTTATGTCTTTATACTTTTTGGTTATTCGTATTTTTTCACCTACTTTCTATGTGAGACATACCACATTTGATTTGTGTTATCATATACAGCTGCCGGTAATAATAAATTATATTTTTTAATTGAATAGTTTTTCAATAAAAGTTATGTATTAATTTATCAATATTTTCTAAAATAAGAGTGCTCACCAAATAGAGTTTTTCCATCTTTTTCCTGTTTTGTCCCAAACATCTGGGGTCACCGCTAGCTGTGACCCCAGATGCTTACCAGCATCCCCGGATCAGTACCGGCATTCTGGTACCGGCGGGGGTGTAGGGAAGACAGCATGGACGTCAGCATTGACTGTCCATGCTGTACTTCCAGATGAGCAGCCACAGCTGCTTACGAAGAAACTTCAGGGGCTAACCTTAGCCCCCCTCTAAACAGGTGCATCCGACTCCGAGCCGGGCACCAACGAAAACTGAGATGCCTTGGCTCGGGGGCGGGGTATAGGAGGGGGACCCTAGTGCATCCTGGGAGGCTGAAAACTTTAACTGTATGGTGCCCGATGCCTGACGTCATCACCTATACCCCAAGGTATCCTGTGGATACCCTATGGACCCTGATGTAGAAATGGCCACGGCAGCCATTTTCAAGCCGTTTTTTACAGGCGCAGACACCGGAGCCAATGTGGGACTCTGGAGAGGTAAGTTTTATGGGTGCAAGCTGTGCGGTGTGCCCCCCCTCCCTGGACCCAGGGGCCCGTGTGCACTGCACACCCTGCACCATTATAAATACGCCCCTGCATGTTAACCAGGACGGGATGTAGTCATTATGTCAACATTCATAATGTTGACACCACAGTGTTGGCAGTTATGATTTTGAGAATGTTCAAATGTTGACATTGAATTTGTCAGCATCTGCAGGATGTCGACATGTTCAGTGTCGACATAAAATAATGACGATATTCTGCAGGGATCAGAGGGTTAGTGTTAGGCTGTGGGATGGGAGGCATAGGGTTAAGCACTAAGGGGAGAGTATGGGTTAGGTGTTAGGGATATGTAACACTCCCAATTTGGTGGGATGTCACTGTGTGGATCGTACCTGCTTTTCTTCTGGAACCTGCTTGGGCGTAGATCAGTGCAGTTCCTCTTTCAGGCTCCTCCTATCACAACAGAGAGACAGGAGACCCCCCAGAACCCAGCGCAGAAACCAGACCAATATAAAGAAATGGGGGTTTATTACTCTGGATCGCTTTTCTACTAGGACAATTCTAAATGAACATTAGAACATGCAATATTGTTGCAATGCAAAAGGTACACATACAGGATATCACATTAATAAGCTTAGGTTCACTCTATACATACTGTATACTCCTAATAATCAGCCTAAACATATGAATGCCAACTTGCTCCCTCTATGTGTTAGAGGTAGTTAAACTAAATATAACAAGTTGCAGTTACAGTTGGTAGAATCTCAAATGGTTCAACTATAAATTCAATAGATAGCACAATGTCCCTGGGAGTACTCAGAATTCACTGTACAGCCTTTCGTTGGTGCACAAACTTTATAGATGATACTGAACTGTATTTCTGTTATCCAAAATGGCGTCACTGTCTCTGCCTGTGGGGTCACTGCACAGTTCTGTGTTATACACTACTGCTGTATATGCTGCAGCAGGCTTGTGTCACTGTACAGCAGTATGCTGGCTGCCCTGAGATTACAGACTTCTATGTGTTGGCTGATCTCAGGCCCTGATTCAGAGCCAGACGCTCTGACCAGAGCGCTCGCTCTGAATCAGGGCCGTCCTATTTAAATGTGGAGCGGCCTTTTGGACGCTCGCATAGCTGTGGGTTACCACCCACAGCTTATGCGAGTGTCCTGCGGTAGGGTCTCGTGGCAGCAAGCCCTGGAGTGATTTTGGCTCTAACAGAGCCAAAATCACTCCCACTGACATCACTAGTGATGTCAGTGGGGCCGGACCCAGACGGGTCTGGCAGCCACGACCCCGGCACGCCCACCAAAGGGGGCGTGCTGTCAGTCACCATCGACAGCATGCCCCCTTTGGTGCGAGACCCGGAGCGACAGCTTGGCTGTTGCTGTCCGGGTCTCGCGCATGCGCACGACGGAGCTCCCTCCGTCATGCGCATGTGCATTGGGGTAACATCGACCCGCTTGCGAGCGTCCTGCGCTCGCGAGCGGGTCTGAATGAGACCCTCAGTCTTTACTGTGGTGCTTCTCACTTGCCATGTGCTGTAATGCTTGGGGTACCTGTCCAGATGCCAGCACTTGTCTTTGCAGCCTGCACACTCTCTCCTCTCCCTTGGGCTGCACCAGCTTTAATAGATCTGTGTCCTATCAGCTTCTCTTGTCCTGCTGTCTTACATGGAAGGTGTCTCCTCACAGTTACCCCGATCAGCTGCTGATCCCTGCTCTCTGTGCCCTCAGTCACAGCACTCTCCAGCACACACTATGGCTCCTACCACGCTCTTCTCTCTCTTCCTTGGTTTTTTTTCAATCCTGTGCTGTGTAGTGCTGCTCACAGTTGGCTGCTCCTGGGTCCTAGAGTCCCTCCTCACTGCAGATCCAGAACATTCCCCAGCACAGGGCAGCACATAAAACTCCACATAAATGAGATCCTTATGGGGTATCACAGACGCACCTACCATCGGAAGCACCACATGAAGAGCCGGACGTTATAAGGATGTCACCGCTGAAACCAGAAGCTGGAGCTGACGTACCACTGCGCCAGGTAAGTCTCTACTAGACCACCAGGAACAATTTGTCGACATTCTAATCATGTTGACATTTCATCATTGTTGACATGCTGAATGTTGAAAATTTCATGTTGACAAAATATACCCCTCCAGACCAGGAACAAGACCTATATGTCCCTGAGTAAGCTGTATTATATGCAGGTGATCAGGGTCAGGTGCACACCGTGTACCTGATTCAGAGATGTATGTTCACCTGATGATGAATGTACATCTCCGATTATTAGGGGTCTGCGCCAGTGATGTGCAGTGAGGTGAGGCAGAGCCTTTCCTGTCATACTTGGGTATACTCCAATGTTTTGCCTATAAAAATTATAAGAAAAATGTAAAGAAAATATTATATATATATATATATATATATTCTTTGTATTATTCTAATCATATCTATAGTCAAAACTCTGGAGTAAAAAGTGTATGGCAGGTGAGGCACTGCCTCCCCTGTCTACCTTTTCCGCACATCCCTGATCAAAACTCATAAAATTTCCAGCACTATATACTGCTGCACCTTTGTATAATGCCCAATGAACCTTCTGGTTCATATATGTATCTGTAAATCTAGCTCTGATACTAACCAGTGTCTCCCCAGCCATTTACCTCACCGCACGTCACTGGTGCATTTGCAGGATCAGGTATCTGCACTTGGACAGAGATCACTGGGCTGTGACTGTGCGATTACACAGAACTCTTCCGCCTCGGGAGCGTGTAAGCTGACTTCCTTTTTCCATCGTAGTGTGCGGTGTCTGTTTAAGATGGATCTCTTGCACCCAGAATGGGGCTGGTGTAACTCCTGATACTGATGATGATGGCTATAATTATACGAACAGTGGGCGGCATAAGCTTCCACATGCAGTTGCATACATTTTTATCAAGGGTGGATTCCCACATTACCAGAATGTAGTAAGTAGATATCCGGAGCGAGAGATAAAATGGCTGCAGATGCGTGCAGCTAGGAAACCAGGCCCCATATGGTTAAATCATAGTTGCCAACAAAATGGCTGCCCCCTCTGAGAGGAGGCAGCCAGGTCGGCACAGCAGGGGGGAGCATAGTGAAAAATGTGACACACGTTTGGGGGAGGAGTGGGGCTTGACTGCCCAATCGCGTCCCCGCTATTACTGGCATTGTGCGGCAGGGGGCGGGGCCACAATGATGCGTTTCAGTGCAAATCACATTATCGGCTCCCCACGGACCACCCATTTGTATTGTAAGTGGGTGGCTGCAGGGCGAAAGTAGATGCCGGCGTGAGGGGTGCGGGCAGGTGGCGTCCTGCCAGGAAACTTGCCCACTAATACGGACGGCCGTTAGCACCACCCGATTTCCGTGAGCCTCTCGGCCATTCCGGGAGAGAGGGCAAGTATGGATTAAATACATGTAGCCCATCGAGAGCACCACCGCACTGTCTGACTTTCATTATTATATCTTTAGACCCTTTGATTCACTATGGGAGGTGCATGCAATATTAAAAAGCCATATATAAACATAATGCAGCGCACCATTTTGCTGAAGGACATGTATCACATCTAAGACCTCCGTGTGGCATAACAATTATACTCAAATCAAACACATTAGCAACTTTACTGAGTGATCTTGCCAGCAGTCATTCCGTGTGTTGTTGTATATATTTCCATCGCTTGCTCTCTGACATGAATAAACAAATCACTAGAAAAGAGATAAACTCAATGTATGAAATTGCTCGGTCTCACAAAGTGTGACGTCCCTAGAGTGCTGGTCTTGACATTTTGTATTGTTTATATCACTTATACAAGATAAATATTTGGGTGTGAGGAAGGACTGCATGCACAGTGGCATCAGGGACCGTGGGGTCAGTGTTTCTAAAGCTTGTTCTGTGTAGCTATGAAAAGGAGGAATCTGAAATAAATGGATTTGTCTTTGCGTTCTCCAAATGATTCCTTAAGAATAATCTGCACTCCTCTCATAAATCCATATACGTTCATAGGGAAGTCTACACTTTCTTCTTTGTATTCTTTATATCATGTTTATTTATTCCATTTTTATATCCTGCTTGTTATAACCTCATGTATCACTTAAATTTGAAAAATTGTCTTAGCTCTCCCGTTCCTACGGTTGCAGACAGGGGAGCCGAGAGGGGGGTTGGGGGAGCGGGTACAATTTACCCGGGCCCGGGCTTGCTGGAGGAGCTCGGCAGAGGCCCGGGTCTGGCACCGTTACCCCCCCTCTTACATCACAGCAGCCCAGCACACACTACTGTGTAATGGGCTGCTCTGGGAGACTGCTCGCGGCTGCTAAGAAGCAGCCACAGCAGTCTCTATGCCTGTGGGGGGAGCGATCAAGCTGATCACGCCCCCCATTGGTTATGCACCGGGTTGAGGAGGCTCACTGCACCCCCCTCGCCAGCGTGCAGCGCTGTTTTGCGCCGCTTCAATACTTTTTTTTGGACCTAAGGGTCCATGGCCACGCCTCCCATGATTAGGCCACACCCCCTTTATTTACCGGGCCCGGCGCGGCTCTTGATGGGCCTGGGTCCAGATGGGGGGGTTGTGGAATTGATGGAGTACATACACTGGGTGACAGAGAAAGGGGTTGCCGTGGCAGGATTGGGTCGGCAGCGTAGGAGGGATCAGTGGAGGGTGATGATCAATCATCACCCTAGGGATCAGTGTAGGCGCGCAGGGTCATTGTGTCTGTCTCTTGACATAGTGGTCGAGCACAGTAGGGATGGCCATTGAGCATCGATGGTTTGCAATAGAGATGTGTGCTGACCCTCGTGTTTTGGTTTTGGATCTGAATTCATCTTTGTGTTTTGGTTTTGCAGAACCACCCTCAAGTGTTTTGAATTCGGATCTGTTTTTTTTTTTTTAAATTGATAAAAGGTTTTTAAATACAGCTAAAATTATGTAATTTGTGAAATCCAAAACTGTAAATTTGTATTTAAAAACCTAATTCCGAGACACAGAACTGTCTCGATCTCCTCAGGAGATCGGAACCGTGACTCGGATCTATCCAGATTCACAAAATTCGGGTGGATTCGAATTTCTGGTGAACCGAACTGCACACCTCTAGTTTGCAAACATCGTTTACCCTCTTTGTATGTCGTCGGACGGATATGAGAAGGCAGCCGTAGGCGTCCCTATGCTCTAGTAAGCTTTGGAAGCCATTTGCTTATATTAGCGTAAATCCCTGAATCAGGCCCTCTATTCACAGAGACTATAGGGGAGATTTACTAGCCAACCGTTTTCTCTGCTGTTTGCAAACCCCTACATGGTGGACAAGGTAATTAGATCCAATCAGTAGGATTTATTATTCAATGTGTAGTGGTCTGCAAACCCCTGAATAGTATGCAGTTCAGGCTAAACTACATACTACTGCACGGTAACATTAGAAATCCTATGAACACTGCTAGAGATGACTGACTCAATGCTTTTTTATTTGGATCGAGAAAAAAAAGATTTTATGTAAGTTTTTATAATGGACACATATCTGAATGGAAATTATGGGGGGATAATATTAAAAACATTTATGCGGCCATACTAAATATTTATTCTCTTTGAAGGAAACAAATATAATTGTTTATCATAGCCAAAGTGGGCATATATAATGCTTTATTTTATCCAAAGGGAGCACATGTAATACTTTATTTCATCCAAAGGGGATTCATATAATTCTTTATTTTATCCAAAGGTGGCACATATAATCCTTTATTTTATCCAAAGGGGACACATATAGAACCTCATTCAGAGTCGGCCGTAAGCGGCCGCTCGGTCGTAGAGGAAAGGGGCCGGATATGCAAATGAAGCGATCGCAAGTTGCGGCCCTAAGATGGGATCGTTAGCTGAACGAGCGAGGATAAGAAGCGGCCGTAAGACTAAAAACACACCCCCTTCTTGATCGCAACACATGTCATCTCCGGGGTTATAAAGATTAATCGAGACCATCGGGACCCATCGGAGCTGATCGCAGAGCTTAAGGTTGACCATACCCTCTCTTAAGCACTACGATCTAGTCAGTGTAAAAACCTCCCATGTCACATGTGCCATGACACTACTTTGTTAATTATGCACTCCCATTAAACTCTGTTTGCATAGTCAGGCACGCCTGCATTTGGATCTCCACTCCCCTGGAACATCGCTGGGTACGACCGAGCGGCCGCTTATGACCGACTCTGAATGAGGTCCATAATTCTTTATTTTATCCAAAAGGGGTACACATCATTCTTTATTTTATACAAAGGGAGCACATATAATTCTTTAGTTTATCCAAAGGGACTTATATAACAATTTATTTTATTCAAAGGGGACACATATAATTCTTTATTTTATCAAAATCGGGACACATATAAATCTTTATTTTATCTGAAGGGAGAACATAGAATTCTTTATTTTATCCAAAAGGGCACATATAATTTTTTTTTTCCAAAGGGAGTACATATAATGCTTTATTTTATTCAAAGAAAACACATATTTTTTTTATTTTATCCAAAGGGGGCACATATAATTCTTTATTTTATCAAAAGGGAACACATATAATTCTTTATTTTATCCAAAGGGGGCTTAAGTGTAAGGATACTTCCTTTGAACCTCTATATACCCCTGCCTATACCTTCTAATATCCTTCCTATAAACCTCTAAGGATGATGCTAATTTGCGTACGCAGTCATACAGTAAATAAAGACTCCAGACCTAGAACCTGTGGTTCCAAAGCACAAAGTATTATTCAAGTAAAAGTACAGCAGTTACACGCTATGATCCTCATATAATCTTAGCGCAAAGAGATTATACAGACCCAAGTACAATTATACATACGCAGCGCTCTCTGGTCCAGATGTTAGGCATCAGCAAGAAACCCCTCGTCAATCAGCATTCAGCACAAAGACTAGGAACCCAGGGTCAGAGCACACATATTTATACCCCCCAGAAATAAACAACACAATAGAGAAGTTTGTTGCTAATACCATTGGTCCTAAAGGAGAGGGCATATGTTACAAGGCATTAACAGGTTGATTCAAATAGACACAACCCAGCCTCTAACAACTGGGGGTCTCTGGATTCCCGCCTCATGCAACATCCTAACAGTTGTTCATATAATGTACATTTTGTTGCTTGAAGTCTCTGCGGTCCATAAGTTGAGAATGCATGATGCGATCTCCACACCGATGGTACCGGAATACTGTTGAAAGAGTACGCATCAGTACAATACCAATCACGGCTTACTTATCATGTATAAAACCTTAGTTACCAAATAATCTTTATTTCACAGAATGAACAAACTTAAATCTTATACTTTAAAGCTTATTAAACCTTTATGTGAATATGTAATGTGTAAGTATGCGGGGTGTGATGTAAAGATGCTAGTTAACTTGGGGCAGATACGTGCGCGTGAAGCTAATAAACAGCGTTTTCATACAGGATCTTATGCATTTGCTAATATGCGATTAGTTAACAGCACAATTTTGCGTATTAATGTGTGTATGAGAAATGGTGCACTTAAATCTCACTTAAACTAAGTGAACACCTAGCAGTGTGGAATGCTGAGCCTTATAGTTCCATGACTTGCTCATGCCCCAGCAGCTCCCACCCTTTTTAGGCTTTAAAATACTGGTCTTTGTTCTCCCAGGGCCTGTGTGGATGCAAATTAGCACAGCTACAAGACCCAAACCTCGGATAACACTCTTGGCTTTGAAGATATTTTATTGTAGGAAGCCTGCTAATGTAAGGTGCTACAAACGACCCTCTTGCTGTATTCGAGCAGGGCCACCTGGAGTGAGAGCAGACGTTATGTCCATGAAGCTTGTCTACACAGGCTAGTTGTCACGTGGCCATTTGCTCTGTTTAGCTAATGCAATCCAATTTTGACATACTGTACAGCCATTTCTGAAATATATCCTTTAGGGGAATTATAATAATATACACTTTATCCAGAGCACCCAAACTACATAAAGTCATGAAATGGGCTTTTCATGAATCGCTGTAACTTATGGAGATGGTCACAGATGCAATCGCATGATGCTAATAGTAATATCGCCACATGTACTAAAGTGTGAGTTTATCTAAAATGGCGCTTAGGCGGCCATTCGCAAAATGGCGTCTTGCGATCTCATTTCCAAGATGGCGTCTTGCGGCCAGTCGCAAGATGGTTTCGCTGTGATTCAATTTTAAACTGATCTTGTCTCAGCCAATAATCCAGCTTCGACAAGTGGTTTCTATGAAATATCTACAGCATGACCACTTTATGTTTATTAATAAGGAATGCATGATTATTTGACATTACAATTACTGTTTTTTATGTAGAGCTAATTCTAATATGTCTCTTGTAGTGAAAGAGCCTGGAATTCATTTTTTTTTTATGGACTATAATGAGATGAATATACAAGTTGGAAAAGACAAGTCTCCTATTTGCAAACAACGATTGTCATCCAAGAATGAATTCATATATGAAGATTCTAATAATTTGTATATGTATTTTGATTTTATTCTATTCTTATGTATTGGTGTATGTATATCATGTTTTTTTGTGATCAAAATTTGTATCATGATAACTAGCAGTAGGCCATGTCAAACGTCAGGTCACTATGACAATATGCCATAACATTAGGTTACCAGGACAACAATACAGATATTTTGTCTGTTTACAAGCTGCCGCTTGTTAGCTCCGTCCCCGACGTGTGGAGACACAGGGAACGAACTTCCGCCCTCAGTTTCTGAGATGCGGACAGCTTTAGGTGTCGCGCCGCCAGGTTTCCGGATACATAGTTCTGGTCCCGGATGACGCGGACACCACGTGGGGCGACACGGGGAACACATGTTTTGCCCTTAAACTTTGGAGACGCGGCCAGTTTTAGATGCTGCGCCACCAGGTTTCCGGATGTATATTTCCTGTTCTGGATGACTCAGACACAATGGAGGTTCCCGTGTAACTAATCCCTTTGGGGATGGCGTGTGAGGTTAGAGGTTTAAAGGTAGGAGGTTTTTTCCCACAACTGTTAGCATTTGTCTTAATTCATGCCCTATGCCGATTGGAGGTGGGAAGTATAAATTGTCTATCTGGTCACATTATCCATATGTCTTGACAAAGGCTCCAGGTTGAGCCGAAACGCGCGTTGACTAGAAGGATTCCTGTGACCATATTTTATGTACTCAACCTGTTGAGGTATGTGGATGAAAATCTGAACTGCATTTTCCTCAAGGCTGGAATAACTTTTGACTTTTGTATGTATTTTTTACATGGATGATTTTATTGTTTTATGTGATTGGATGTTGTTTCTTTTTCTTTGAATAAATATATCCTGTTTTGGATTTTTTCCATCCCTGATGTTGAGAGAGATATATTTTTTCATGGGAACTATATTATGATCTGAGGACAGAAAATGTGAATATCCTATACCAGGAAAAGAAACCTTGATGTGAGGATTCTGCCTATTGTCAGAGTGAGTTGGGGTACGCTATTGTTGTATGTAAAGATACCTTATGAGGCTTCCGCTTGTATTTCAATAAGTGAGTCATGGTACGCAGACCACATTATTGATGAACCACGCTTTTGGGTGATTGGGGAGCTAAAAGATACCATTTGAAGAATCAGTAGTCACTCTTTTCTGTGAGTGGGGTACGCACTGTTTGTGTGGAGGGGTGTTTCATACACTTTGTTCCAAACACCCTGTTTCCATCCTCCAGACTTTGCATATAAGAGTATTGGTGACTGACATAGAGGTTTCTCCTTCTTTTCATGTGTTACACCGTTTATAACGAGGAGAAGACATATATGTGAACCTTCAGACTACAGTACAAGATATCTACGACCATAAAAGGAACGTATTTAATGCATTTCTTATATACTATCCAATTTTGATCTTTATATGTAGAGCTCCCTACTGTGTACCTACTTCTTTCCTTTTTTTGTTTATACATATAATTCTTTATTTTATCCAAAGGGTGCACATATAATTCTTTATATTTTCCAAAGGGGGCACATATAATGCTTTATTTTATCCAAAGGGGGCACATATAATTCTTTATATTTTCCAAAGGGGGCACATATAATGCTTTATTTTGTCCAAAGGGTGCACATATAATTCTTTATATTTTCCAAAGGGGGCACATATAATGCTTTATTTTGTCCAAAGGGTGCACATATAATTCTTTATATTTTCCAAAGGGTGCACATATAATGCTTTATTTTGTCCAAAGGGTGCACATATAATTCTTTATTTTATCCGAAAGGGGCACATATGTTTCTTTGTATTACTAAAAAGGGATATGTATAATTGTTTATTTTAATTTGTTAATACTTTATTTATGCAAAGTGGGCATATATAATAATTTAGTTATGTAAAATTAAAAATGACTATTTACTTTATTGTGCCAACACTTGTAGTGCACGCTTGTGCATGCATTTGCATTTGCATGCTGAAAACATGTGAGAAGGAAGTGTTTTTAGTTATGCTGCCAACTTAAGTGCAGTAAGGACAAACCCTGTTAACATAGCAAGAGCATTTCTTCAATGCACAGAAGGGGGGCAGTGGGCTGAGCCAGGATAGGGTAAGGGGTCTATTTACTGAATACCCAGGGCCTGTTTCTGAGTTGGAGTAAAGCAAAATGAGCAAGTAACTGTGCACCTAGATGGGTTGGGTACGGGATGCTGGCACTCAGGATCTCGGCGGTCAAAATCTTGACGCTGGCATCCCAACAGGGTTAGGATATCAACTCCTGTCGGTAGGTATTCTAACTGTTCTCCTCTCCCTAGCTCTAACTCTCCCTCCCTGGTGCCTAAACCTAACCTCCCCCTTAGTGCCTAAACCTAACCTCCCCCTTAGTGCCTAAACCTAACCCCTCCCCCAGTGCCTAACCCTAACCCTTCCCCTAGTGACTAACCCTAACCCCTAAACCTCCCCTAACCCCACTACTTACCTTTGGGATGCCAGCGATTGGGATGCCGGCACCGGGATGCTGACAGGTGTCGGGATTCTGTCCCCGGATTCTAAACGCCAGCATCCCACTTGCCGGGATTATGGCTGTATCCCCACCCAGCCGGAATGGGTATGATATACCGCCGGCCGCATGGCGGTTCGATTCCCGTCAGCGGCAGCCCGACAGGAGCAGAGTGCGAAGCAGCGGAAGCCCGACAGCGCTGGAAATCCCGATCGTGGATAGGTAAGTATGTACTAACCTAACCCCCCTAACCCTAACCCTCCTTAGGGGTGCCTAACCCTAACTTCCCCCCCAAGTGCCTAACCCTAATCCCCCCTCTAAGTGCCTAACCCTAACCACCCCCTTCCCCGCTGCCTAAACCTAAGTCCCCCGGGGGGGTGCCTAACCCTAAGTCCCCCCCCGGAAGTGCCTAACCCTAACCATCCCTCCCCCTAGCCTAACCCTAACCCTCCCGGGGGGGTGCCTAACCCTAAATCCCCCCCGGGAGCCCTAAACCTAACCCTCCCCCCCCCGCGGCTGTACGCTGGCGGCGCCCGGCATCACTACGATCGTGATGCCGGGCGCTGGTCTCCTGGCACCGGGGAAATGCGGGCGTCTACATCTAGACGCTTCATCTACATGCTTCCCACCAGGACAACCCATGCTGCAATACAAGGGGTGTAAATACATGTATTATTTTTTAATGCAGGGTAAATACTGACTAATTTTGAATGTAGCCCACAAATGCTGGACAGCTATATTTTTACACAGCAATTTAGATTTGAGTTTGGACACGCCCCTCCCAAATCTAAGATGCATAGTTACTGGCTCTTTTTTTCTTTACTCCCGAATCAGAATCAGGCCCCAGTGTTTTGCTATTAGAAGTATTGCACTGTAAAAATTTTGGGCTTAAAAACTCTGGGAAGTGGAGACGCTTAGGGGCAGATTCAATTACCGCAGGATAACAACATTAATTGAATAGCTCCAGGCAGAGCTTTAGCTGCATGGTAAGCCCTGCGACTGATTGAATCTGCCCCTTAGTATATAAACCCAAGGACATAACTACCATAGGTGCAATGGGTGGCAGCTACTATGGGGCCCAGAGCTGAGGGGGGGACCATCTTCTTTGTCAAGTTACATGTGTTATATAAATTTTTCATAATTGGGTTGTACATAGGAGCCCTTACAAACTTTCGCTATGGGGCCTTCAAATCCCTAGTTATGGCCCTGAATAAACTCCTAGATATTTAAAAGTCTATGGGAAACTATTCTTAGAGTTCAGTCTCCTGGTCCATTTCATCCATGCCTCAGGCATACAGAATATACTGTTTCATTTAAGTGTTATATTTTCTGTAACGTTTACTTTTTTTTATATAACTGTTATTGCCTTTGTTTTGCTTGTCATTTTTTTAAACATATTTTTGTTATACATCAAAACACTATACATTTTTATATTCGCCATGGCTGTAGTTAATGTAGGTGCAGGGAGTACCATTGCTATGGGGCCCAAAGGCTTAGGGGGTCCTTCTCCGGGGCTTGCCTCTAGTCATAAAGTTGACTACTAAATTCCTGGAGTAGTTTGTCTAATGATAAAGGGTGAGTGTAGTAGATATTATACAGGTGAGGGATGTGTGTGTAGTGGACATTATAATGTACTGGGGGCAATGTAATGTGGCATAATATGAACTGGTAAGCTGTAATGTGGCATAATATGAATTGTGGACACTAGAATGTGACATCTAATTGGGGGCACTGTAATGTGGCATAATATAAACTGGAGGATACTGTAAGGTGGCACAGTATGAACTGGAGGCATTATAGTTTGGAATACTATGAACTGGGGCACTGTAATGTGGCATAATGTGATCTGAGGTTCACTGTAATGTGGCATAATATGAACTGGGGGCCTGATTCAGAGCCGGACGCTCTGACAGACCGCTCGCTCTGAATCAGGGCCGGTCTTTTTTTTTTTTAGAGCGGCCTCCTGGCCACTATAGCGAGTGGCCAGGAAGATGGCCGCGATGGTCAAGACCATCACGACCATCGGGCTTGCGATGAGACCCTTGTGGTAGGGTCTCGTTGCCGCAAGCCCCAGAGACATTTCGGCTCTAACAGAGCTGAAATCTCTCCCACTGACATCACTTGTGATGTCAGTGGGGCCGGTCCCAAATGGAGGCATTCACATGGGAACGCCTCCATTTGGGCAGCCACTCCCCCAGCACGCCCACCAAAGGGGGCGTGCTGTCATTCAATATCGACAGCACACCCCCTTTGGTATGAGACCCAGAGCGACGGATTGCCCATCGCTATCCGGGTCTCACGCATGCGCACGACGGAGCCGGCTCTGTCGTGCGCATGTACTCTGGGCCACCATCGACACGGTTGTGAGCGCTTGCGACCGGGTCTGAATCAGGCCCAGTGTACACTATGTGGCATATGAACTGGGGGTACTGTATGGCATAATGTGTACCGGCGGCACTACAATGAGGCATACTGTGAACTGGGAGCACTACAATGCCAATGTGGTATTATTTGAAATAGGGGCACTATGGGGTATAATGAGAGCTAGGGCACTACTATGGGGCATAAAATTAACTAGGGTACTACTGTGCAGCAGGAAGCGAACCAGGGCCATAGTATGAGGCATACTATTGACTAGGGTAATACCATGGGGCATAAAATTAGCAACTGATACTGTGTTCCTCTAGAAGCAGGGGACGGGGAAGGGGGAGCTACGGAAGACTTAAACCTTGTATATCCTTTACAGTAACATCCAAGTCATGGATGTGATAAGTGATGGTTCACGACTGTCTGTAATATTAAAATTTCACTTAATATAGAGTTAAGCTTCAGTGCATACAAATGTAAAATATTTTTGGGAAAATAGAAGAGTGATCTAAATACCAGACTCATCTGCATTCTCTGAGCTCACAAAGTCAAAGTTGGAGAACATTGCTTCAGCAATCATTCGTTTTATTACAAACAGTTTAGAACCAGACCTGATTAGTGACTTTTTACCACATGCATCTAGGGTGCATCTGGTTATGATGTGAAACATGTGTCATGAATCCCTCTGATGATGTCATGCGACTCAGTTTAAGCATTCTTATTGAATGGCTCTTTACATGTTCCTTATCAACACCTGTCATTCTCCCATTAGTGAGCACTTCTTAGATTAGCTTTGATTTTGTCAGTGAAATAAAATAATACTGTACATTATTCTTCTGGGTTAAGAGATCAACAAACCTTCTTAACTCATTCAGGCTAAATTAACAGTAACATATTTTAAATTGCCTCTCCTTCATTTCATTTGCGCTGGGTGAACAGAAAATTAATAATGACATATGTTCCCCTATAACTGTAAGGAGCAAGTCATCATCTCATGAAAGTTTTAGGGGTATATTTACTAAAGTGTGGGTTTATAAAAGTGGAGATGTTGCCCATAGCAACCAATCAGATTTGCTAGAAGATAATAGCTAGAATCTGATTGGCTGATATGGGCAACATCCCCACTTCTATAAACCCGCACCAGCATGCTCAACCACTTAAAGTCAGCTTCGGCAAGCTGGGAAATGTAATGTACCATGGAAAAATAATCTTTATTTGCAGTTTTTTTTAACTCATTGCTATCAGTATGGGTCTGGTTTGTCCTGAGAAAGGGTGTGCATTTGTATTGCAGAACCAAGCACCATTGGGAATACAGCCCCTTACTAATCATCCTAGGGCTGCTTGGTAATATGGCAGGGTGCCCAATGCTGTGAGTTTTACCTGCTGCAGTGCCACCAGACCCAGTTGGCATGATTTTCGTCTTGCCCCAAAGTTGCTAGACTAGCAGCGTGTGAGCTGGTTTTGTTTTTCTTTATCCTGTGTTGGGGCCGCATTTTTTCCTTCTTTAATATATTTTTAGCATAACCATCAGCAATTGCTCCAGAGGGGAAGCAGCCTCAACTGATGTGTCCTAAGAGGCATAAGTGCGGCTGTTACCACTGTACATGCATGAACATGTGCTCACTGTACTTGGGTTACGTTGGACTACACCCTCCCTCCTCTGTTACATTTTTTTAAGGGCAGAATGTATCAAGCTTTGGAGAGAGATAAAGTAGAGTAGTTGCCCAAAACATCCAATCAGCTGCTAACTGTCATTTCAAAGACTGTGCTAGATAGTTGCCGGTTAGAAGCTGATTGGTGCTTTAGGCAATCTCTCCACTTTATCTCTCTCCAAGGCTTGAAACATCTCCCCCACATTGTCTGCATTCAGGCAGAGACTTGATCCATTTTAAAGCGCAAGCACAGGATGGAGAAGCACACAGAGCATTCCTTCTTGGACTTGCATCCAACTTTACATGAGCCCCTATTGAAGCATCTCTACTCATCTACAGGTCAATAAGATGATGGAGGAAAGATGGATTGAAAGTATACCCTTACCTACAAGATGTGTATCATTATTATGAGGAGTGTCTTAGATGTGCTTATTATGTGGAACAAGTATTTTTTCCATGGTGTATCAACATACATACAGTATAACCCCTGTATTACTAGAGATCTGCAGTTCGGTTTTCCTGAAAAACTAACACACCTGAACTTAGGGGTTCTGAGTCAAATCGAGTACCATTTTGGAATTACTTTGGGGTTCCGAGTAGAACCAAGTTCCGGCTTAGGTCCGCCGCAAGTTTAAATTTAAAAACTGAACCCGGGTATTGGATTGCATATACATAGGTCCAAATTACTTGATTTTAGCTGTTTTTATCGATTTTTTTATAGAGATGTGCACCGACCGCCGTGTTTTGGTTTTGGATATGGATCTACCCTGGTTTTGGATCTGGATTGGTTTTGCCAAAACCTCACCTCCGTGTTTTGTTTTTCGGTTTTGGTTTTGGATCTGGATTTTTTCTTAAAAAATCATAAAAACAGCTAAAATCACATAAAATGGGCCAGTTTTTGTTCCTACAGTATTATTAACCTCAATAACATTTATTTCCACTCGTTTCCAGTCAATTTTGACAACCTCACAGCTCACAATATTGATTTTTTTCATCTAGTTAAGGGCCAAAAGGTTGCATCCAGCTAGCTGGCTCAAAACAGAGTGATAAAAAGAGTTAAGGACTGTGCAACGATTGTTGATGCAGCCTCCGGGCTGAGTAGTAGTGGAATACAGAGCTGTGATTAGGAAGGAACCAGTCCTGCAACAACCTGGAGGGCTGGAACTTTTGACAAGTTGCGGCCGTTACAGCCTTGAGGGCTGGTGAGGAGTGACAACAGGTGGGCTTTGGGCCGTGAAGCAGGATGCGGCCTTTGGGCCGTGTAGCAGCCTTGAGGGCTGAGAACCCTTGGCTGAATGTCACTGCTGTGCGACTTGTGCCGCCGTGTTGACACAACAAGCAGCAGTTGGTTCAGAATTTTCTTTAAAGAAAATTAAAGGGGCATGCAGGATCTGCTGTCTGTGGCCACTACAATTTCTGGACATTCATAAACCATAACATTAAAAATGTCAGCCAGCAATGTCCCAAACAGCACATAATGGAAAGGAAAAAGGTGCAAGATGGAATTGTCCTTGGGCCTTCCAACCCACCCTTATGTTGTATATATGAACAGGACTTTCACAGTTTAACAAACCAATCACTTCAGTGATAGGGACTGCCACTTGTGGCTGAAATGATTGGTTTGTTTGGACCCCCCACAAACAAGCTGCCAATGCACAGTGGATATTGGTGGCCGTGATCCCATACACAAACTGGCTTTACAATACATTAGATTAGATGTCATCACCGTCAGCCCCATCAGTGTGTGCATCCTCCTCTTCTTCACACATTATGAATTCGTCCCTGTTGGAATCCACCATTACAGACGCTTCTGTATTTCTTTTACTTAAGTGCTGGTAAAGGTCTTCCTCATGGAATTTGTAATTCATTTTGATGAACATCATCTTTTCCACATTTTGGGGAAGTAACCTCCTACGACGATCACTGACAAGGTTCCTGGTTGCGCTGAAAACTCTTTCAGAGTACACACTGGAAGGTGGGCAACTTAAGTACAGCAAAGCCAGTTTGTGTAAGGGACTCCAAATTGCCTCTTTTTCCTTCAAGTAGCAAAAGGGACCGAGTGACATGCCTATTTGGATGCTATGCCTAAAATAATCATCCACCATTCTCTGAATGGTGACCATATCAGACAATGTCACGGTAGACATGTCACTCATTGTAGCCCGTTCTTTCAGACCCAACCAGATGTCATTAGATTTTGCTGACTGATCTGCATCACCACCAGCAGTGAGTCTCTTAGGAAAATTTAGTTTTTGCCTGGCAGCTGTAGAAAATGAAGGAGGAGATGCTGCCG
The DNA here is from genome assembly GCA_031769625.1 of Taudactylus pleione. NCBI lineage: Eukaryota > Metazoa > Chordata > Amphibia > Anura > Myobatrachidae > Taudactylus > Taudactylus pleione. Next base: position 6,919,957 of record JAUIMM010000229.1, on the reverse strand, counting down.
TGTCTTGAGCTGACAATATTTTCACCACTAGCTCTTTGCATCTTTTCAGATTTATGTCCGTCAGAAAGAAAGACACAAGGTATGTCAAACATAGGATCAAGTATGGTAGCCAAAATATAGTGATCTGATTTCAAGAGATTGACGACCATTGGATCCTGTAGAAGCGAATGAAGGGCTTGATCTACAAGTCCAACATACTTAGTGGAATCACTCCATTTCAGCTCCTCCTTCAGTTTCTCCAGCTGCTTTTGCAAAGTCTGATTAGGGGAATGACCTGACTCAAGCTGGCAGTGTCTGAACTAACTTCACATGTTTAAGGGTTTAAGAACCTTGCACACCACGAAAATTATTCTCCACTGCACTTGACTAAGGTGCATTCCCACTCCTCTCCCTATGTCATAGCCCATAGTGTAGCCTTGGATGGCCTTTTTCTGCTCCTCCACCGCTGAAGCATATAGAGGGTAGAATTCCACCTAGTTACTACCTCTTGCTTCAGCTTATGGCAGATCAAATTCAACAGTTCTTGCTGGTGCTGCAATCTTTGACTGGCAGTTGCTGAATGTTGAAAATGTCCAGAAATCTTTTGGGCCACCGAGAGCATCTCCTGAACGCCCCTGTCATTTTTAAGAAAATGTTGTACCACCAAGTTAATTGTGTGAGCAAAACATGGGATGTGTTCAAATTCACCCACATGTAATGCTCGCACAATATTGCTGGCATTCTCAGAAATCACAAATCCCGAGCAGACTCCAAGTGGGGTAAGCCATTTTGAAATTATTTCCCTGAGTTTTACTAAGAGGTTCTCAGTGGTATGCCTCTTAGTGAAACCGGTGATACACAGAGTAGCCTGCCTCTGAATGAGCTGGCATTTGTTAGATGCTGCTGCTGTTTGCACTGTTGGAGGCAATACACCTACCCAGTGGGCTGTAGTCGGGATGCAATCGGGAAACCGGCTGACATAATCCCAACCGCCGGCTTCCTGACTGCTTTATCCCGTCGTGGGTTAAATGACAGACATCTATATCTAGATGCCTTCATTTTCCCAATGCCGGGCGCCGCGAGCGGACAGCCACGGGGTGGAGGGTTAGGTTTAGCGCACCCGGGGGGACTTAGAGTTAGGCACACCCCTGGGAGGGTTAGGCTAGGGGGAGCGAGGGTTAGGGTTAGGCACCCCCGGGAGGGACTTAGGGTTAGGCACCCCCCGGGGGACTTAGGTTTAGGCAGCGGGGAAGGGGGGGTTAGGGTTAGGCACTTACAGGGGGGATTAGGGTTAGGCACTTGGGGAGGAGGTTAGGCACCCCTAAGGAGGGTTAGGGTAAGGGGAGTTAGGTTAGTGATTACTTACCTGCGGCTGGCGGTATTTCATACCGATTCCTCAGTCATGTAATCTTTAGTTTTCCCTGTCCCACTTGTCCACATATCTGTGGTTAAGTGGACAGTGGGCACAACGGCATTTCGGTGGACATTGATAAGGTTTTTTTTAATGCCTTGTACAGATTGGGAATTGCTATTATAGAGAAGTGGAATCTAGAAGGGACATGGTAGCGGGGACACAGGACCTCCATTAACTGTGTAAAACCCACTGCATTAATGGCGGATACTGGACGCACATCTAATACCAGCATAGCTGTTTTGGCATCAGTAATCTGCTGTGTAACTGGGTGTTTGCTGTCATACTTGTTCACCAATGCAAAGGATTGTGTGACAGTCAATTGTTTGGTTGAACTTGAACTACTAAAAGTAGTCTTCTTCTTGGTCTCCTTCTGGGATGAAGATCCACTCTTAGCAACAGCAGCAACAAGTGTAACACTCAAGGATACTTCTGAGGAACAACGGATAGGAGAGGAGTCAGTTCTTATGATATTGGATGCAAGATTACTTCCAATCACGAATGAGGATGTTGATGATGATGCAGGTGTTGGTGGTGGAGATTGCCGGTGCTTGGATCCAAATAGAAGGGAGCAGCTAGGTGACACTGGACTGATTGTTGTTAATTTTTTTGTCCCCAGAGTTTCAATACCATTTCCAATTTGATAAATGCGCTGCAAGTGACGTAACAAGGTGGAGGTTCCAAGATGGTTAAGGTCGTTACCTCTACTCACTGTTACATGGCAACGGTTGCAAATGGCTTGGCAAAGGTGTTGGGTGGATACCGGATTTGGGTGGAAATGATTCCACACATGAGATGTGGATTTTTTGGTCCTTTGCCCAGGCATTCCAACAATGGGATTATTCCCACCATGGGCAACAAATTTTGCCTGATTTACAGTTTGTACACAAACATTCTCTACATCAACATCCTCCTCATCATCAACATCCTCATCATCCTTGTTGTTACCGCCAACTACATAAATATCCTCCTCATCCTCCTCGTGCAATTCCACAGAAGCATCCTCGATTTCTGCGTCAGCATGTTGACTTGTGCTGCTTATCCCCACATTTGCAGAGGGCACACAAAAGGTGGAAGGAGGATCCTCTTCAAGTACAGTATTAGAAAGGTCTGGCTCACACATGGCAACCGTGGACACACTTAGACTCTCCTCGGGGATTTGTGATTTTTCTGAGCACACAGTTGGGTCCAGTGTCTTACTCGTCTTAACAATTTTAATTTTTTTTTTACCTCTCCTACAAGCAAAAGGGCTTAAATCATCGCTAGAAGCACTAGTCGTAAATAAAGGCCAAGGCCTTATCCTTTCCTTGCCACTTCATGTAGTGAATGGCATATTGCCAATTTTTTGTTTCTCTAAAGCTAACTTAGCTTTAGATTTTTTTTTCTTTAACAGGGTAAAGGTGCATTGGCCTTCATAGATGACGTTGACGACCTTGTATCGTCATCATGACTGCTGCTAGTAGCTACAAGACTGGTATGTGGATCCTACTCTCCTGTCATGTGACTGTCCTCCATACTCACTGCAGTCTTACAGCAGTGTCACCAAGCAATAATAGCGCAGCTGAGTTGCGGCTAATGCACACAACCAACCACACACACAATTTTTTAAAAAATTTTCACACGGCGGGTGTGGCTAATATGCACACACAAAAAATTGGTCTTATTTTGTTCACACTGGGGTGTGGCTAACATGCACACACAAAAAAATTGGTATTATTTTTTTCACACTGGGGGGAAGCACCCCTGAATGAGGCAGCAGCCCCTTGATAAATGAGGCACAGGCAGCACAGCACCCCTACGCACCTATGTTGCTGATACATGTGGCTAACACGCATACACAAAACATTGTTTTTATTTTTTCACACTCGGGGGGGGGAAGCACCCCTAATGAGGCAGCAGCCCCTTGATAAATGAGACACAGGCAGCACATGACCCCTGCGCACCTACTTTGCTGATAAGTGTGGCTAACACACACACACAAAAAATGTTTTTATTTTTTTCACACTGGGGGTGAAGAGCACCCCAGAAAGAGGCAGCAGCCCCTTGATAAATGACACAGGCAACACCCATAGTGCAGCTTCGTTGCGGATAAGTGCGGATTGTTAACACGCACACACAGAGGAAAAAATATATGTATTGAAATTTTTGTGGGGCACTTGGGGGGGAGGAATACCCCTGAATTTGGTAGCAGCCCTTTGATAAATGACATAGGCAGCACACCTGCGAACCTACGTTGCTAATAATAAGTGTGGCTAATGCACACAGAAATAATTTTTTTTCACACTGGAGGTGAAGAGCACCCCTGATGGACAGAGCACCCCCTGGACAACACAGCAGAACAGCCAGCCAGCCCCTATGGACAACAGCCAGCCAGCCTCTATGGACTACAGCCAGCCAGACTGTATGGACAGGACAACAGCTAGCCAGCCCCTATATGGATTATGGACAACAGCCAGCCAACCCCTATGGACAACAGCCAGCCAGTCCCTATGGACAGGACAGCCTCACAACAACCAGCCAGCTCCTATATGGACAACAGCCAGCCCCTATGGACATTAAGCAACCAGCCCCTGAGTGACTGACAATACAACTGTAGCCAGCCCCTATGCACAGCTCCCAGCTCCCTCCCTCTTCACTCTCTATAGCTGGAATTAAAAATGGAGGCGATCGCGGGACCATTTATACAATCCAAAACCCGCGAGAATCCGACAGCGGGATGATGACATTTTGAGACCCGAGTCAGGTGGGAAAACCCGAGTCGGCTCGGATCTGACTCGGATCCCATAAATTCAGGTGGGTTTGGATCGCTGAGATCCAGCAAGAAGGTGAAGTTTTACGCTGCAAGGGAAGTGGGGACACTCTTTTTTCATAGGGGCAATTTAAAAATATGCAGATAGATCTAATGTTGGAAGTCCTAGCTCAGTTATACATCACAGTGTATAAATAAAACCATGCTTGCCCACACTCCCAGAACCGCCGGGAGACTCCTGAATTAGGGGGAGAGATTCTTAAGTCCCCGAAAAAAAGTGGGCAATTCTCCCAAGACCCAGCAGGCCCCAACGCTTATTGGCAATAGAGGACAGAATGGGGAATGATGATGCGATTCTCTGATTCGCAGCCCCGCCCTCAGCTATACAAAGCCGTGAATTTCAGCAAAAAGTGCCTAGGGGGGGCGAATGTGAATAAAAGCCAGTAATTTGTGTGCTACATACAAGCTGGCATTATTTCCTTGCATGTAACAAACAAAGAAAAAGCATTTCCCCCCCTTGCGCTGCAATACGGTTTGTTCTAGAGAAACGTGCGGTTCGGTTTTTCTGAAATACGAACACACTTAGGGGTTCCGAGTCGAATTGAGTCCCAGTTCGGAATTATTTTACGGTTCCGTGTCGAACCGAGTACCTTTTCGGTTCTGTAGTCAGTTTGGAACTCGGATTTAAAAAACAGAACTCAGGTTTTGGATTGCATGTAATTACATGATTTTAGAAGCTTTATCGATTTTTATATATTTTTTTTAATACATTTGTTATAGATTTTTAAGGAGTCCAAAAACAAACCAAAACCAAATCTCAAACCAAAACACTTGAGGTTGGTTTTGGCAAAACCAAACCACGATGATGAATTAGAACCAAAACCCAAACACGGTGGTCTGCGCACAACTCTAGTTTGTTCAAATTTGCACCCTTTATCAGTCTTGGAACTTCGTGTGAGTGCAACTTACAGAATTGTCGTTTTTTTATTTTTTGTCTTGTTATTTTAAATAAGTAGCTGCAGCCATTTACTAAATAGCAAAGTAAAGAGGTTATTTTTTAATCCAGACTGTCATAAGCCTAGTATTGATATATAGCCTGCAAGCACTTTGTCTTTGGTCCAGACACTTGGGTAAAGAGTTTACTGGATTTTATTATGTGCATAATATAATCCTTGCTCTTTGTCCAACTGGCAGAGTGGTGTAATTTGCTTCTATTTATCACAGAAATCCTTTGCCAAACAAAAAAAAGATCAAGCCAAGTGCTAGCCTCTAAGTTTAGCTACAATTTAAAATATTTCTAATGTTTGATTGGGTGCGTTGGATTTTTTCAGAATATCCTGTACTCTAGTTTTAGTGAATTGGATATTTGCAGAGACATCAAACTGACCCATTTAATCCAGGACAAATGTGTTTGCTTTGGTATTCAGCACTGACTTTGTAAGGGCCACTAACGAAATGTGGGCTTTTTATCAAGCTTCCTGCCCTGCTGACCATTAAATCTATGCGAAAACAGCAAAGACGTCAATTCAAATAAAAGGCCTGATTCAAAGATGTACAGAAATGCTGAGCCGCACACAATTCCGTCCATCTAAAATGCTAATGCATCAGGAGGTGTCAGTAGCAAACAGACACCTCCTTGCTGCAACTGTGTACCCAGTGCTGCGACCCTAGGATCACCATCGCAACCATTGGACGTGATGGTTGCTCTTTTGGCCAGGCTGTGGTTACTGAAGCTGTCCGCAGCCTGACCAGGTCCTGGTCATTTGCGAGTTCAGAAAATCTGTGTCCAGTGACGCAGATCCTGGCTTCGTCCTTCCCGGAAAACGGAGGTGACGTCCCCATTTCCGGGAATGGTGGCCAGCAATGCCCCCAGCTCCTCCCCCCAAACACTGCAGCATGCTGCGAATTTGAAGGTGGGGGGGGGTTAATGAGTGAGTTTGCGCTAACCATTGGGTTAGTGTATATCTCTGTATCAGGCCCAAATTTCAACTTAATTCCACTTTTTTTAATTTCAACTTTTATATTTGAATCCTAAAAAGTTGCTAAGTGTAGCATCATTTATGTTTTTAAATATTTATGAGAATGGTACATTAATAGGTAATGTCTAAATTACATGCAGCACTATTGTGCTCTTCAATGTTTTTATGGCATTAGTTGAAAAATGTGCCTGATTTATGCATTCCTGCATAAAGTAGGCCACTAAAAGTATAGAATGAGGCCCAATTCTCACCACCTCAGGGAAATAATCTGATCCAATAAAATGAAATGTTATAATGGCATGTGTGTGCATTATCGCCTGACCACACTCAGTGAGGAACGCCCCCAATCCGCCAATTTCCCACATTCACAAGGTGTAAAACGGGACGGGTACCGTTGCACAACAGTAAGCATGTGAGCTTACAAAACAGTATTTACACTACACTTTTGTATACTTCATGTTCTGAAATAAGCCTTTCTGGCTGTATTTAAGCTATGATAACAGACTTAAGGGTCTATATAGTAAGCAGTGATAAGTGACAGAGTGAAAAGTGATAAGTCTGTGACAAGTGCCAGCCAATCAGCTTCCAACTGTCATCTCACAGGCTGTGTTTGAAAAATTACAGTTGGGAGCTGATTGGCTGGCACTTATCACAGACATCACTTTACACTCTGTCACTTATCACTGCTTAGTGCATAGACGGGCCTGATTCAGACCTGCTCGCAAGCGCATTGCACTCGCAAGCGGGTCGATGGTGGCCCAGTGCGCACGCAAGCCCCGTAGCGAGTGAGTCCTTCACTCGCTCCGGGGCTCGCACCAAAACGTGATGGCTGTTGATGTTGATCGACAGCTCGCCCCGTTTTGTAGGCGGTGGGGGCGGTGGCTGAACAAACGGAGGCGTTCCCAAAGGAGCACCTGCCGTTTGTGGGCGCCCCTTCTGATATCACTCGTGATGTCAGTAGTGGACTTCCGGCTCTATTAGAGCTGGAAGTCCACTCGGCATTGCGAGTGCTGAGACCCTACCTTAGGGTCTCTTCGCAATGCCGATGGTCGCGATAATCGCGACCATCTCCTGCCCACTCGCACTAGCTGTGGGTGGGCACCCACAGCTTAGTGAGCGGACAGGAAAAAAATATAAAAAATACTCCCCACCCTGATTCAGAGCATGCGCTTGCAAATAGCGATTGGCTCTGAATCAGGCCCTTAGCTCTAATTATCATTATCACCGGGAGAAGATAATTTTCTCTTACTTATTTGTTCTTGATATTTATCACGTTGTTCTTGTCACGGTTTTCTCAGGCTCTCCCATAGTTTTCATCTCCTAGCACTGTCAGGGTGATAACAAGATGTGTGCGACTGGTGCGCTGCCCTGGGTGCAGGGCCAAGGTAGGGCGTTACGGTCACCACTCCAAAATGTCATCCTTTTTCCACCTGGCACCCAGTGTCCTGTTTTGTGGTCTCACAATGCTGCGGCCACATGGAAGGGTTGCGGCGGGCCAGCAGAGAGAAAGTCAGGCAGGGCGGCATAGCGAGAGAGAGAGAGAGAGAGAGAGAGAGAGAGAGTGCCATGGACAACAAATAGAAGGGCAAAAGAGACATGTAGAGAAGAGCGAGATGGCCATGATGAGATGGCAGGAGGTGCTGACCCAGGGCTCATATGTGGTCGGTGATGGCACTGATCTCTTTCCCGATTCTGTACAGTGGGCAGAGCTGCTTGATGCAAGTTATCAAGCAATGGATGAGCCAGTAATTCTTTCTGTCCCGCTATCAACAACATGAAACAGTAATCTAGGGGCAGATTAAATTCAAAACGATGTGCCACAGGGCATTACGGTGATGCCTGACTGCGAACATATTGGCCAATTATGGTAGTGCCAACATGGCAACTTGCATTTCCTACAGATACGATGTGCCATTCCGGTATGGTACATTGTGTCCATTGCACAGAACTGAAATGAAAGCTAGTCACCAAGATTCTGCTTCCTCATCAGTTCCTAGTGACTCTTTCTGAACTGTCCATTAATAACTGGCTTAACCACGTTGCTTATTGACAAGTATGAGCTGCAGGCATGTATTCAGCTGATGAAAGTGTAACTGGTGTTAGTTTTCTACTGGTACCATTCTCAAACTAGAACAGATATCCAATTACTGTCATAACCGGTCAACTTTGGCACAGGCTTTGACGGCAACTTTAATGTATTATTGACAAGTCATGTTTAGATATTTTATGACATTTAGCACATTCTAGTCGCATGTTTCTGATACTGCGGCCTTGTTATTGTAGACATGAACAATAGTCTGCCAATGACCTTTAGTCATCCGTCGCTTCCATTCCAGAACAGTTTGATATGTCCTGAATTTTGTTTTTCTGATTCAATAGGAAAATTCCATCTTCATCTCTCTCAGTTTGTATTGCAAGATAATAAGTGACATTTTCCAAATCCTTGATCTCTAAAGTTTGATTACATTATTTAAACAAGTCGCAGTTTTCCATCTCTTGCTTGTAACATATCACTGCATCCATTGTTTTAATGCTTAGTGGTGAATTCTTCATACACAAAGACTTGGATTTAAGAAGACAGGTTTAATTATGCCAGAAATGTACATGCTGAATTCAGGAGATGTCAATGATATCTACAGTATCCAGCTAAGAAAAGCAGATAATTGCAGTCCCCATTAATCAGAATGGAGATTGCAGTGTGGAGAAAATTACCAAGATCCTAAAAGCTTAGCTTTTTGGAGCTTGGTACCCTAGGTACCCTTCTGTGAAGCCATTCTATCCCATAGGTTTCAGTATCACTGGAGGAGTGTGCATATTGCCCGTCCAATGTAGTCATCGCTGTGACAGGCTCTTATCGAATACGCTGTCCTGGCATGACATGATAAAGTGCAAGTTAATTTGTTTTTGTGAAAAGTGGTGATAACGTGTTAATTATTGGGGCAATAACATAATAATAAAAATAATAATAATAAAAATAATAATAATAATAATAAGTATTATTATTATAATTATAATAATACATAGAACCCTAGTGGTTTGATTTAAGTCTATTGCACCATGTAAATATGCAACTTGTGTACAAATGTATTTACACAAACAGTGTCGTGAAGAATTGAATATAAAGGGAAAAAAAGAGTAATATCTACAGCACTGGAAGAGGGCATAGCAATAATCTTGGTTATAACCTGATAAACTGTGTCTGTGACAGAGTACTGTGACTAGACTGTACCTTAAGCTGGATACACACTGAGAGTTATATCGCCCATTCCATTGAACAGGCGATATATCTGTAGTGCATCAGCGGGTGTGTAAGATGATATGTCTGAGCACAACGTCATTCACAGACATATTGCATCTGTCCTGCAGCACAGCGGATGCCACTATGTCTTGCAGATATATTGGCTCGTCTGGTTGTATGTACGGGTGACCCACCGACTGCCCGTAAACTTGCTGCAAGGACCCGCCGGTGACTGACATCTCAACTGGGCAGGCAAATTTAAATGCCTACCCAGTTATGATGCCAGCGCAGATACATCTGGCAAATGATTGGTAAGTGTACATAAACTTACCAATCGTTGGAAACGTCGGCGGGTCAGTCAGGTGTGTTCCCAGCTGTACTCTCCAAAAAGGAGAGCTATACAGTCTTCTGGGACTGTCCTGATAATTGTCTCAGCTCCACCCAATATAATGATCAGCCTTTTTAATCACACAGTAAGTTATATTATATTATAATGTAGGAATAACCAAAAGATAGTGACCAAGTATTAATGTAAATAAATAGTATTTTTTAAAATGTATTAATGGCATAAAAAATACACAACTACTGTCCTGGATAAATTAATTTAATAATAAAATGATTTATGTAGTGCAGACAATAATTGATGAAAAACTTTAAAAAAAAAAAAAAAATATAAAAACACAAATTTAAAATAGTATCACGTGAGCATAGGGTAAAATCTTGCTTAAATTGCTGCCTGTCATTTTGTGGCTTCCAGCCGCTTCCTCAGGCAGTTGAACAATGAATGCCCCCACTCCCTACAGAATTCAATATAAAACATATACAACAAGAATAAACACAATATGCAGTGTTTAAATGGTTATGTCATTTATTGAAGGAAAAATGTTATCTAACACCTGTGTGAAATAGTAATTGCCCCCTTGGTTACAAAGCAATTTATAAGGCTCCAACTCCAACAAACCACAGTGAGAACTATTGGAAGTGATGAATCTTCCCAGGAGGGGCCAGCCTACCAAAATTCCTACAAGAGCACATTGACAACTAATCCAGGAAGTCACAAAAGGAACTCAGGTGAACATCTAAAGAACCACAGGCCTTGCTCATCTCAGATAATGTTATAATTCATAAATCCACCATAAGTAAGAGACTGGACAAAAATTGTATCTATGGGAGAGTTGCAAGGTGAAAATCATTGCTAACCAAGAGGAGCATAAAGACTAGTCTCACATTTGCCAAAAAAGCACATTGGTTACCCCCAAGCATTTTGGGCTAATGTTCTGTGGACTGATGAGGTTAAAATTTACATTTTTTGGAAGTCATGGGTCCCGTTACATCTGGTATAGAACTAACACAGCACTCCACAGTAAGAACATCACACCTAAAGTCTAACATGGTGGTGGCAGTGTGATGGTGTCGGAATGCTTTGCTGCTTCAGAACCTGGTTGACTTGCCATAAATGATGGAATCATAGAGTCTGCTCTCTACCAGGAAATTCTGAGGTAGAACATCCGGTCATCAGTCTGTGATCTGAAGCTCACAATTGGGTTATGCATCAAGACAACAAGCACAAGAGCAAGTCTACCAATGAATGGTTTAATAGAACCAAAATTAAGGTTTTGGAGTGGCCTAGTAAAAGTCCTGACTTGAATCCAATTGAGTTGCTTTGGCAGGACCTTAGATGGGCAGTTCATGCTTGAATATTCACCAATATGACTGAATTAAAGCAATTCTGCAAAGAAGATTGGGATAAAATTCCTCCACAGCGTTGTGAAAAATTGATCTCCAGTTATCAGAAGCGTTTGGTTGCAGTTGTTTCTGCTAAAGGTGGCACACCCAGTTATTAAGATTAGGGGGACAAATAATTTTTCACATGGGTGATGTAGGTGTTTGATTACTTTTTCCTTCAATTAAATGATTATTAAACAACTCTATTTTGTGTTTACTCGGGTTGTCTTTGTCTTATATTCAATTCTGTTTGAAGATCTCAAGCAATGAAGTATAACAAATATGCAAAATTATGAGAGATCAGGAAGTGGGCAAATACATATTCACGCCACTGTACTTGGAGAGACAGGCAACGGGCATTCACTTGTGAGTTCAGTACAATAGGGATGTGGACATGCAAGTCAACCATGACCCTAAGAGAAGTGTCTACTGAATATTTTTGTAGACCTTTTGCAAGTTTGCAAATTGATGATGATGATGGATGCATTTGTGTGCCAGATATGTCTATACTCTGTACAGCTGTGAGTATTGTTTTTTGCCTGCAACTTATACAGCCGAAGAAATATAAGTCTATGGATGAATTTTTACTTGTATGTAAGACACATTTTTAGGGTCAACTCTAAATCAGACCTAGATGTTTATCTTCTAACTAACAAAGCTGGAGGTTATTCCTTGTGTAGGTCATCATTAGTGTGACTATAGTCTAGATGCTGTTGTATTCCTTTGTTGTCGGAGGTATGTAAGAGGCTCTATGCTTAATCGCCAGAGCAAATAATTCGTCATAGTCTTGACCACATTTTTGGATGTATCCTTTGGCATCTATCCTAGCTTTGAAATTCTCCATTTGCAGCGAACTTCATTTAATTGCTTTTGCTTTGCAATCTTGGGGTAATTGTTTCATTTTTGTATAAGGAATCTGCTTTCTGTTGTGCTGTTGTTTCCTTTACTTGGCTGCCTCCTTTGGTGGCTGGTTGATCGCTTCCCAGGAGTCAGGTTCCAATACTTCTTATGAGTAAAGCTGGGAACACACTATACAATGTGTGTACCCTGTCGGTATGATGCGATGTAACAATACACCATACAACTTGCACAGTCCGGTGTACAACGGCGCAATGTGTCATTGCATGCTGATTGTAACAGCACCGCGTCGTCCCATCTGCCGTGCAGAACAGTAGATGGGATGATGCGATGAACAACCACCATGAACGATGGATCAGTCGTACACACTATATGATGTGTACGATCTGTAGTTCTGATTCGCATCAGAATGATATATTGTACGATACCTCATATAGTGCATACCCAGCTTAAGCCTTTTATGAGAGCCTTGTTATCTGGCTTGCACTTTAGTGACCTCTGAGATTTCTGGTTGTTGA
>JAUIMM010000229.1:6747500-6902500 GCA_031769625.1 Taudactylus pleione | reverse complement strand
TGTGCAGAGGATTCTGTTTTTGATCTAATGGCTATGCTGTTGACTGACGTATGGGCTCACAGCTCTTCAACACTGGTATCTCTGGCTGAAATTGTCTGTCCACAATTCAGCATTTAAGAGATACTAAATGCAAGGCGCGCACTTCTCTGAAGAGCAGGCAGAATGTGTAAAATTACAGGGATTAATGCAAGGCTAAGGGGGTTAGTGAAACAAAAATACTCCAAAATCAATCGAAAATCACAATTATTATAATGTGGTGCTCCACAGCTGGCCGTACGATAATTATCGCGTTTTGCATATTTGGAAATGAAAAACAGGCTCAGCCAGAGTGGTTAACCCTGCGCATCCTCGGCTATTCTGTGGAAATAGGAAGTCACTATGTAATGTTTGCAGATGAAACAACCATTGTTTTTATTAAGGGAGGCCCAATTATCAAGCAAATGTAGATCATTCCTTAACAAACTTCTCTATGAACAGAGTTTTGTGTATTTGTAAGTGTATAGCACATGAGCAATTATTTGCACTTGCCTTTGTAAGGTGAATTTTCATATAAACACTTGTGGGCACAAACATCAACAGACAGTGTCTTCGGAGGCTGCTGGCAAGAGGGGTGTGGTCAACTGAGTGAGACCTGTCCAATAGGTGACTGCATAGAAAAGCTCAAACATCTGATTGGCTGTTAACAGAAACACAGCATCTAGTACAAACATCTGATTGGCCACTATAGGAAATCCAGTGTCTGTTGTATTTTTTTGAGAGCCACGTCCCACCTATTACTAAGGCCTTCATAATCTGTTGATCTAGCTCCATTCTCTTATTTTATCTATTCCCACTACATTTCTCATAATACCTATTCCAATAAGTATACACATACGGTATAATTATGTACATGTTGAAACTATATATATAGACATAGGTATATATATATATATATATATATATATATATACACTATATATATAGATATATACAGCATATATATATATATATATATATATATATATTATAAAGTTGTAATGGTTGTGTCTGTAAATGGAATTCTTTTTGCAGACATGCACTCCTTGGGCCTGTGTATGAACTATGGGGAGAACATTAATTTTCCGAATTTTTGTTTGTTTATAAATACAATGTTTTTGGGACAAATATACTTTTAGGGATTGTTTATGAACTATGGGGACAATATTTTTTTTATCAGAATCAGCACAGGCTCCTTAAGTCCAAAATAACATATATATATATATATATATATATATATATGGTCATAACATTGTCATATCTGTCAAAAAGTTGGGGTCCACCTCTGTGACCTTCTAACTATATGGTGTAGCAGTGGATGTATACTAACAACCTACCTGATTACTGATTGAATGTAACAGATTTTCTATGTAAGAAAATCCTAACAGGTGTTTTGTGAGGAAATATTTTTAAGCCAATTAAATACTTTTATATATTATATTATTATATATATTTGGCCTAATTTGTCTGGGTGATTTTCTGGTGCGGAGGTCTATTTCATGTCCTAAAAGAATGGATCTGGTATTTGGAGAAAATCAACTCCCGGTTTTCAATCTTCTATGGAGAGTTCCAAAGACATCTTTTAAGTTCAATTCAAGAAAGGACTTTTACTTACTTTATTATCTGTTCAGGACTGATCTGTTTTGAAATTTTGTCTTATGAAATGATTTTATGGTTATTATACAATTAAATTACTAGAGGTTCACTGTACAGGGTGAATCCCTTTACAAAGGTTCAGCACCCTCTCTTTCTCTACTTCTCCATTTTTCTAAAGGTTCATCTAACAGGGGACAAATAGAGAGGTGCTGCTGGAGGGTAAAATATTCTACCTCCTTTTTTGAACTTATTCAAATTAACTAGAACTGGATCAGAGCACCAAAAAGTGCCACACAGTGAAAATAATGACATAAAAGTGCAAAGTGCAAGTGCTGATAGTGCATATATCGCAAGTGACCTATTCAGAAAGAACTGAGTTATATAGATAAATAAATATAAATGTAAAACAATGCAATTTATTAATATTAAAATATGAGGGGGTACAGACATAGATGACATGCAGACAATATAAAAATAAGTAACAAAATCAGACAATAAAATAATAAAAGCATGGATAATACATTTACACTTTTTTTATATATATATTTAAAGACACATGCACATAAATGATATAAATAATGTAACACTATAGCAATCATCAAAAATACATAACAAAAGAGAAATAAATAAGAAAGAAAGAAGAAAGAAAGGAATATAAGGACACAAGAAGAACGGGGATCACCTGTATAATCTATTTTTTCAAAAAGGGGGTAATCTCAAATCCCTCATTTAAACCAGAGGGAAACAGAGTATTTAAGGTGATAATCCAAAAAGTTTCCCGTTGTATAAATGCATTCTCCTGATCTCCACCTCTTTTATCCACCTTAATATGCTCTATGTATTTTTTCCTTGCAGGATATGATGACTGTATAATGCCAGCCAGTCTCCTGACGAAGACTTATGACGAAACATGTAGTGGTGTGGCTTGGCATTTTGGATTGTGCAGAGGAACCAGTTCCCGAAGAAGTCTTTGGAGACGTCCAGGTTACAGACCGGGTGATTGCCTCTGCTTATTATTGTGCTGTTTACGCTAGCGGTGGCTCTGACCGCTTGTTCTGGTATGCGCATTGCAATTTTTAAAGATTTCAATAAAATATTGTTATACTTTTAAGCACGATGTGGCGCCCCCTTTCTCTGTTTTCTTTTTGGTGTTGTTCCCGGCTGGATTCGGGGGTTCTTATACTGGGGAAGACGCTGATCCATTTCAGATATAGGATCTCTGCTTCACAATCCCACTTTTATATGTGAGGAATTGGTTATAAGACACTGTTTGTGCAATCACTTGTGGGACTCATTTCCTGGACATTGCTATTGTTCTAAATTCAGAATTAAGTGCACTAATTATTTGTTTATATATATATATATATATATATATATATATGTACTGTGTGTTCCAGTGACCCCCATAGACTCGGAGACAAGTTTTCACCCTCTTGATTGGTTTTTTTTTGTACCACATGAGACAGCACAGACGGTGTAATGGTTAGCATTACTGCCTCACAGCACTGAGGTCATGAGTTTGCTTCCCTCTACGGCCCTGTGTGGAGTTTGTATATTTTCCTTGTGCTTGCGTAGGTTTCTCCAGTATTCTGATTTCCTCCCACACTCCAAAAATATACTGTTAGGTTATTTGGCTTTAACAACAAAAAATTAACCCTAGTGTGAATGTGTGTGTGCATGTAGTAGAGAATATAAACTGTAAAATCCACTGGGGCAGGGACTGATGTGAATGGCCAAAATATTCTCTGTAAAGCACTGCGGAATATGTGTGTGCTATATAAATAACTGGTAACAAATATATATTATATATACATATATATGGATTAGCGTTCTATGGAATAAAGCTGTCTTTTTGAGCTCTTGTCTGAAGTCTGGTGAGTGCACCCCTAAAAATATTTTATATATATATATATATATATATATATATCTAGTTATGTATGTATGCACATATAAATACATATATATATATATATATATATATATGTACAGTATCTATCTCAAGACTTATTTTGCAGGAATGTCCAACTATATATTAAGCACTAATCAGGCAACATTTCTTGACTCATGATGTTGCAGTATACATGTCAATCCAGTAGATGGCACACCAAGACAAATACTACATATCATAGAGTCGCTGCTCATGTTACTTGCACCCTTTCAGCGCTGCTGTAGGTTAAGTGGCTTGCTCACGAGTTAGTAGCCCTAAGCATCTTTTTGTGTAAATCCCTGAAGGAAAACTGCAAATATTGATACAAAGACATTTTGTGATCAATGTTTACAATATAAAATAAACATCACAATATTAGATGCCACTACTGTCTTTGAAATTAGTTCTGTTGAGCAATAACAGATATCCATGCGAGCGAAGCTGCTGGGGCAAAAGTTAGAAGCAATGAAACTTTATGGCAACTTCTAAATAAATGCTAATAATAATAATAATAGTGCATACTAACAATACAAACAAATGAAAACCCAAAACATTTCCAATTTACCAATCCACCAACTAAATGCTCTCTCTCTGCCTTCCTTCTTCTGTGTCTGGTTGTTTGCCAGTGCATGCGCCCTGACCCAGGCCTAGATGTGTGAGAAAGGCTGACCAAGGTCGGAGTCCCCTGCCCATGACCCTGCTCTGTACCAGGGTTGGAAACTAAGACCCGGGAAATTCACGGGTTTATAGACCCATGTATTTCCCGGGTCATCGGTCTGAAAGGGGTATTAGAGATACTGTACATGCCAAAATGGACACATCTCTAAAAAGCATGTTTGATGGCCTTACTCTACTGACACGTGCTCATCGCTGAACCCCTCTTCAAGCACCAGTATAAGATACACTCAACTCAAAACATGGGCACAAGTTCTGGATATGCACTGCAACATTTTATTATAAATGTATTTTACATGGCACAAAATTAACTTACGTCCAACTCTAGATTGAGCCCTGGGAATTTAAATATATTAATTTCACACCTGATGCTAAAAAATATCAAACTTGCAGATACCAGCAAATATGTTAACAAGAGGAAAGATTAAAATAAGCTAATGATTTCAGAAACCGAAATACCGGCAACAAAAAAGTTCACCACTCACAACCTTGTCCCGCTATCTCGTTATATCAGTTGTGTTTATATTGCTTGTTGGCTTCTGTCCAACTTTACTCATTTGTAACCAACGTGTTAGTATCTTTTAACAACGTATGTGTTCTAGAGTTCAATATTGTGTTACTTGTCTAAATAATATGTCAAATTCTATTTTAGACCTCTGCAACACAATCCTTTGTATACAGAGGTATTTAAACTAAACGTATCAGGTTACTTTGCTGGTAAATGTTATAGACATTATCTATGAGAGTACAATCAAACAATACATGCTCTAATTTATCCTTCCCCAGTGTGACTTATGTGGAGCAGTACATTTATCGCTTACTATCCCATACAATAATAATAAAGCTCTTAGCCATTATTATTATTATTATTATTATTATTATCCTTTATTTATATGGTGCCACAAGTGTTCCGCAGTGCCTTACAAAGTACATAAACAAATAATTTGACAACTGACTTACAGTACAAAATAGGACAAGGACATGGATAATGGTCCTGATTCAGAGGTGCTCGCTATTTGCGAGCGCTCGCTCTGAATCAGGGCGGATTTAAAAAAAAAATCCGCCTCCAGGCCGCTCGCATAACTGTGGGTGACCACCCACAGCTTGTGCGGGTGGCCTGGCGATGGTCACGATTATTACGATCATCGGGCTTGCGATGAGACCCTTGTGGTAGGGTCTTGTCCACCGCAAGCCCCAGTGAACTTACTGCTCTAATAGAGCCGGAAGCTCATTACTGGCATCACGTGTGCTGTCAGTAGGGCCGCCCACAAACGGTAGGCGTTCCTTCGGGAACGCCATCGTTTGTGCAGCCGTTTGTGCAGCCACCACCCCGACTCGCCTACAAAACGGGGCGAGCTGTCGATCAACATCGACAGCCGCCCAGTTTTGCTGCAAGCCCCGAGCGAGTGAAGTTCTCACTCGCTCCGGGGCGAGCGCACGCGCAGTGCGCACGACTGCCCGATCATCGACCCACTTGTGAGCGCTATGCACTCGTGAGCAGGTCTGAATCAGGCCCAATATACATTGCTACATTAGTGACCATAACACCTAGATATGCAACAGAGTGTAAGCAACCAAGTGTTAGGTGCCCAGGTGGGGGGTAAGAAGTAGGTGAAAGTAAAGTAAGGAAAAGCACAAGAGGGTAGAGGACCTGCTCATAAGAGCTTGCATTCTAAAGGCCATATCAAGTTTACATAGTATTATTTTTTGCCAATATTTTTCTAACACAATAAAAACTAAAATCCTTATTACTATTTGTTTGCAGTTTTCCATAAACAGTGCATGTGGTACATGCAAATGGTTATGCTCTATTCCTTCATTAGAGTTAATAATTAAGGTGTAGATGTAATAAGCCTTGGAGACAGATGAAGTCTACCAACCAATCAGCTTGTACAGGCTGCGTTTGAAGAATCACAGTAATTGGTTGGTATTTTATCTATCAACACTTTGTCTCTCTTGAAGGCTTAGGTCCTGATTCAGACCCGTTCGCTATTTGCGTACGCTCTCTGGATGCGTATGCAAATTTGTTAAAAGTGACGTCACGAGAAGCGATCGCTCGCCAAGGCATAAGCACGCCCACCATGTCTTAGCAAGCGGCCACTTTGTGTATGCGTACGCCCAATCGCACAGGCTGAGCCACCCACCAGCAACACGTCATCTCCAGGAAGTGTATTAAAACATTGGTACATCGAGCACCATCAGATGCTAACGCAGTGCTTGAGGTAGCTTTACCCTACCGCAAGCATTTCGAGGAAATCAGTGTAAAAAAAGGCACGTGTACTATGACGCTGCCTGTTAATTGTGCACGCCTCTAAAACGGCGTTGAAACACCCTGGCACGCCTGTGTTCGCATCTCCAACCCCCTGTTATTAGTGTCCTGCCCCTGTTACCACCAACAAACGGCGTCTCCTGTCACTCATTACCCTGGGCTGTCTTTGCAGGTCAAGCGAGCGGTATGCGATCGCAGTAAGTAGTTTGCGCAGAACATCGGGCCGCTTACGAGCACACGCATATAGCGAACGGGTCTGAATCAGGCCCTTAGTACATATACTCCCAAGTCTGGAGAATGAGGGGTATATTCAAATCCTTTTACTCATTTTCTGCACACTGTTACTGTTAATAATGCAATCTATATTCTCTTTATTGGATTAACATTTAAATACAAGAATACATACATTTAAAGTACAAGATATATTAGATATTCAAGTAATATTCTTTGTATTTCATTTAAAAAAGAAATAAAATATATATATATTAAATATAGAAAAATATGAAAGAACTTATATATATATATATATATTAGGGGTGTGCACCAGCCACTTTTCGTGTTTTGTGTTTTGGTTTTGGATCTGGATCTTTCTTCGTGTTTTGGATCTGGATTGGTTTTGCCAAAACCACCCTTCCGTGTTTTGGGTTCTGGGTTTTGTGTTTTGGATCTGTATTTTTTTGAAAAAAAGCATAAAAACAGCTAAAATCACAGAATTTGTGGGTTTTTCTGCTCCTATGCTATTATTAACCTCAATAACCTTAATTTCCACTCATTTCCAGTCTATTCTGAACACCTCACACCTCACAATAGTGTTTTATGGCCAAAAGGTTGCATCGAGGTAGCTGGATGACTATGCTAAGAGATACGAGTGGGCAGCACAAACACGTGGTCCATCTAGGAGTGGCACTGCAGTGGCAGACAGGATGGCAGTTTGAAAAACTAGGCCCCAAACTATACATAAAGCAAAGAAAAAAAAGAGGTGCAAGATGGAATTGTCCTTGGGCCCTCCCACCCACCCTTTTGTTGTATAAACAGGACATGCACACTTTAACAAACCAAACATTTCAGTGCCAGGGTCTGCCACACGACTGAGGCTGAAATGATTGGTTCGTTTGGGCCCCCACAAAACAAGCTGGCAATTAATCTGTCCCTGCACAAACTGGCTCTACGGAGGCAAGATGTCGTCCTCATCCTCCTCATCCACCGATTCCTCACCCTCTTCAGTGTTGTGTACATCCTCATCCTCACAGAGTATTAATTCTTCCCCGCTGGAATCCACAACCACAGGTCCCTCTGTACGTTCTGGAGGCTGGTCTCCCTGGAAGAGTTGATAATTCATTTTATGAACATCATCTTCTCCACATTTTGTGGAAGCAACCTCCTACGCCTTTCGCTGACAAGGTTCCCGGCTGCACTAAACACTCTTTCGGAGTACACACTGGAGGGGGGGGCAACTCAGGTAAAATAGAGCCAGTTTGTACAGGGACCTCCAAATTGCTTCTTTTTCCTGCCAGTACAGGTACGGACTGTCTGACATGCCTACTTGGATGCTGTCACCGATGTAATCCTTTAACAGACAGACGCACGCTTGTCGCTGCTGCTTTGAGGATGCAAGTGTGGCTACAGCCCACACAATTCACAAAGACAGAAAAAAGAAGAATATTTTTATTGTTTGTGTAGCACACTTTGAGGGTGTCACCACCCTTTAACAGACAGACGCACGCTTGTCGCTGCTGCTTTGAGGATGCAAGTGCAGCTACAGCCCACACAATTCACAAAGACAGAAAAAAAAAGAAGAATATTTTTATTGTTTGTGTAGCACACTTTGAGGGTGTCACCACCCTTTAACAGACAGACGCACGCTTGTCGCTGCTGCTTTGAGGATGCAGGTGGAATCTAGACGGGATTTGGAACCGGGGACACACTACCTCCATCAATTGTCTAAATCCCACTGCATTAATGGCGGATACCGGACGCATGTCTAACACCAACATAGCAGTCAAGGCCTCAGTTATACATTTTGCTTCAGGATGACTGCTGTCGTACTTCATCCTCATCGCTAGGGACTGTTGGAGGGTCAATTGTTTAGTAAAAGTAGTGATGTTCCTACTTCATCTCTGGGATGATGAACAACTCCCAGCAGCAGCAACAGCACTAGGAGGAAGTGGTTCTTGATCTTTCCCTATTTTATTTTTATCGGAGAAAGTTTGGTCCTCCATTTATGTTATATTGATATATACGTGCGGCTAAAGCGCACACAAACACAGAAAATATTTTTTTATTTTTGCTGGAGAGTAGTGCACTTTGCGCTGCTCCTTTGTTGATGCACGTGCAGCCACAGTGCACACAATTCACAAACACAGAAAATTTTTTTTTTTTTGGTTTGGACTGGAGTGTACTTTGGGGGTTACAGCACCCTTTAACGGTCAAGCCAGCCGGCCCTTTACTTATGACACAGGCGCACGCTTGGCACTACTTTGTTGATGCACGTGCGGCTACTGCGCACACAATTCACAAACACACAAAATAATTTTTTTTTGGTTTGGACTGGAGTGTACTTTGGGGGTTACAGCACCCTTTAATGGTCAAGCCAGCCGGCCCTTTACTTATGACACAGGCGCACGCTTGGCACTACTTTGTTGATGCACGTGCGGCTACTGCGCACACAATTCACAAACACAGAAAATAATTTTTTTTTTGGTTTGGACTGGAGTGTACTTTGGGGGTTACAGCACCCTTTAACGGTCAAGCCAGCCGGCCCTTTACTTATGACACAGGCGCACGCTTGGCACTACTTTGTTGAGGCACGTGCGGCTACTGCGCACACAATTCACAAACACACAAAAAATATTATTTTTTTAGCACTTGGGGGGAGCACCCCTGATGGACAGAGCACCCCCTGGACAACACTACAGCACCCCTTTAGGACTGGGACACTGCACAGGACTTTGGAGTGGACACAGCCCCTATGGAGAACTGACTGCACAACACAGTCCAGCCAGCCCCTATGGACTTTGAAGTAGTGGACACAGCCCCTATTAACAACAGCAGCACAGCACAACACAGCCAGCCCCTATGGACTTTGAAGTAGTGGACAACAGCAGCACAGCGCAGCACAGCACAGCACAACACTACTCTGCACTACACTACACTACACTACACAGCCCAGCTTGCCCTAACTCCCACCCTCCCTCTTCACTGTCCACAGCCGAGTGAGAAAATGGCGCCGACGCAGGTACCTTATATAGGATCCAAAACCCGCGAGACTCGGAAGGCGGGATGATGACGTCTTGCCTCGATTTCAGATCCGAGTCAGGCGGGAAAAGTCGAGCCTGACTCGGATCGGCCTCGGATCGGGGGGGCTCGGGGGGGTTCGGATTTCAGAAATCCGAACCCGCTCACCCCTAATATATATATATATATATATATATATATATATATATAAATCCATTGGTGACTTTTCAGTCAAAAAGAGGGCACTCACCATAATATAGTGAAAAAAGGTATAACTTTTAATACAGTTACTTCATCTCAGTAAAGCAATACGGTCATCATAATCATCGACGTTTCGACCCATCCGGGTCTTTATCAAGATGAGTTGCCATGTGTCATCCGTTCAGCACGCTAACCAAGAGCATACTAAACAGACCACCCAGGCTCCCTTAAATACCATCATCAATACACATTAGCATATTAATCAACCTATCACTACCCACTGATGTCACATACACAGGTGTATCTACCTGCGCCCGATCATCCCTGCTGTGCATCTGGCCAAGGGGAGGGAACTCCCACCAAGCAAACAGGTCTGTATTGGTTCAATAGCTATACATCAACAACCAGCGACCATGCATGTCACCAACCCGGAAGTTGTCACTCAATCCCAGCACCTCAGGCCATTTGGTCACACCCGGGATCACTGCGAGTCGAACCCCACAGCAAGACTCCCTGTGATCCCTATAGGCCGTATTCAATTAGTCAGCAAAAAGCTGTTCTCAGCGACACCTTTTCACCGATGACATCATTTTCACTGATTCCACTTATCCCTGTATTCAATTTGTCCGACTTTTTGCCAGTGCGAAAAGTTTGCACCTTGTAACTAGCGGAAAAGTTTAGCCAATGTATACCCAGCGGAAAAAAGTGCAGAATTGCGTCAAAAAAAGCAAAAAAAACCCCACAAAGGACACCCCAAAAAAACACTTTGAAAAAGTAGGCGAAAAAGTTCAAAGTGGGGGTACAAATTTAAAAACTAGCAAAATAGTGTTTGGGAGGGTCTGCAAGTATGGGGGAGGTGTATTTTGGATCGCAGGTGTATGCTGAAGGTACGTTTTTGGTGCTTTTTAATGCAACTTTAAAATATGCTTGCGCCCATTTTCATGTACCCCAAATTTGCTGAGACTACTTATTTTACCAAAAAAAAGTGGCTTAATGCTATTCTTCAGAACTGTCCAAAAGACGCTAAATAGGGCCTATTGAGACCATTCAAAGACCCCAAATAGCTTTAGCAGGGCTAATCGGGTGTACCCATAGTGAACCCCCATGTCAGAGCATCTTTTTGGGGGCGTCAGGCTGATTTCCCCAAAAATGACAGGACTTTGATGATTTTGTTTTCGCCGGGTCTCGTTTTTGCTGATTTGGCATTGAATACGGGGACGGTCGCGATAACTTTTCAATGGCAAAACTTTTGCTCCAAACTGAATACGGGCCTGTGTGTGTAAGCAATTCAAAGATACCATTAGAATGGTATACAGGCGCCAAATTGGTTTGTTTTTCCAAGCAGCCACTAGAAAATAACAGTAATTTAATATAATAGCGCTGTATATATTACACAATTTGAATGAAAAATTAATTAACTTTAATAAAAGAATTATGCATACATGTTTAAAATATCATATATGAGCAAATTTACTCACCCTAGTGATTGTTCATATAAGAACATTGGGCCTGATTCAAACCCGCTCGTGAGCGCACAGCGCTCGCAATCGGGTTGATGGTCCCTCACTATGCATGCGCACGCCGGAGCTGGCTCTGGTGTGCGCATGCGCGAGACCCCTCGAGCGACGGGCGCTCCGTCGCTACGGGTCTCGCACCAAAAGGGAGCGGCTGTCGATTATGATTGACAACTCGCCCCGTTTTGGAGGTGGGCAGGGGGGGGGGGTGGCTACACAAACAGAAGCATTCCCGAAGGAACGCCTGCCGTTTGTGGGAGGCATCACTGACATCACCACCAAATGATTTACTGCCCATCCAAAGCCTGAATCAACTTGCCGGACATCAAAAAGTGTTGCCATCACTTTGGAACTATCACAGTTCCAATTTATTGGACTGGACCAGGTCTGTACACCGCGGACATCTGAGGGCTCCAAGCTTTGCACATGTGTGATACCCCCAAACCTGCAGTGTTTCTCCAGCATGGAAGGGGTTAATGGCCAGGAGTTAGGACCCTGCTGATATCCTTGAGATGGTTCTGCCAGCCTTAAGGAGGGAAACTAGAGAGAGGCTGTTGGGGGTGGAGCTAGAGAAGCCCAGTGAGTTCTGCACAAGACAGAGAGGAGCGTGGTAGGAGCCATAGTGTGTGCTGGAGAGTGCTGTGACTGAGGGCACAGAGAGCAGGGATCAGCAGCTGATCGGGGTGACTGTGAGGAGACCCCTTCCATGTAAGGCAGCAGGACAAGAGAAGCTGATAGGACACAGATCTATTAAAGCTGGTGCAGCCCAAGGGAGAGGAGAGAGTGTGCAGGCTGCAAAGACAAGTGCTGGCATCTGGACAGGTACCCCAAGCATTACAGCACATGGCAAGTAAAAAGCACCACAGTAAAGACTGAGATCAGTCAGCACATAGCAGTCTGTGATCTCAGGGCATCCAGCTTACTGCTGTACAGTGAGAGAAGCCTGCAGCAGGATATACAGCAGTAGTGCATAACACAGAACTGTGCAGTGACCCCACAGGCAGAGACAGTGACACCATTTTGGATACCAGTAGTATATAAAGTTTGTGCACCAACGAAAGGCTGTACAGTGAATTCTGAGTACTCACAGGGACATTTTGCTTTCTATTTTTTTAATTTATAGTTGAACCATTTGAGATTCTGCCAACTACAACTGCAACTTGGTATATTTAGTTTAACTACCTCTAACACATAGAGGGAGCAGGTTGGCATTCATATGTTTAGCATGAGGTTTTATTAGAAGTATACAGTATGTATAGAGTGAACCTAAGCTTATTAATGTGATATCCTGTATGTGTACCTTTTGCATTGCAACAATATTGCATGTTCTAATGTTCATTTAGAATTGTCCTAGTAGAATAGTGATTAAGAGTAATAAACCCCCATTTCTTTATATTGGTCTGGTTTCTGCGCTGGGTTCTGGGGGGTCTCCTATCTCTCTGCTGTGATAGGAGGAGCCTGAAAGAGGAACTGCACTGATCTACGCCCAAGCAGGTTCCAGAAGAAAAGCAGGTACGATCCACTCACTGACATCCCACCAAATTGGGGGTGTTACACATGGACATGGAAGCTACATGTTAAAAGGATCATCCCAAAACCGGTTGAAAAGCCTTGGTAAATATTAGGGGTGAGCGGGTTCGGATTTCTGAAATCCGAACCCCCCCGAGCCCCCCCCCATCCGAGGCCGATCCGAATCAGGCTCGACTTTTCCCGCCTGACTCGGATCTGAAATCGAGGCAAAACGTCATCATCCCGCCTTCAGGGTCTCGCGGGTTTTGGATCCTATATAAGGTACCTGCGTCGGCGCCATTTTCTCACTCGGCTGTGGACAGTGAAGAGGGAGGGTGGGAGTTAGGGCTGGCTGGGCTGTGTAGTGTAGTGTAGTGCAGAGTAGTGTGGTGCTGTGCTGTGCTGCTGTTGTCCATAGGGGCTGTGTCCACTACTTCAAAGTCCATAGGGGCTGGCTGGACTGTGTTGTGCAGTCAGTTGTCCATAGGGGCTGTGTCCACTCCAAAGTCCAGTGCAGTGTCCCAGTCCTAAAGGGGTGCTGTAGTGTTCTCCAGGAGGTGCTCTGTCTGTCAGGGGTGCTCCCCCCAAGTGCTAAAAAAAAATATATTTTTTCTGTGTTTGTGAATTGTGTGCGCAGTAGCCGCACGTGCATCAACAAAGTAGTGCCAAGTGTGCGCCTGTGTCATAAGTAAAGGGCCGGCTGGCTTGACCGTTAAAGGGTGCTGTAACCCCCAAAGTACACTCCAAACCAAATAAAAAAATATTTTCTGTGTTTGTGAATTGTGTGCGCAGTGGCCGCACGTCCATCAACAAAGTAGTGCCAAGCGTGCGACTGTGTCATAAGTAAAGGGTCGGCTGGCTTGACCGTTAAAGGGTGCTGTAACCCCCAAAGTACACTCCAAACAAAATAAAAAAATATTTTCTGTGTTTTTGAATTGTGTGCACTGTGGCTGCACGTGTATCAACAAAGGAACAGCGTCAAGAGTGCGCCTGTGTCCCATAAGTAAAGAGCCGGCTGGCTCATTTCTTAAAGGGTGGTGTAACCCACAAAGTGCACTACTCTCCAGCAAAAATAAAAAAATATTTTCTGTCTTTGTGTGCGCTTTAGCCGCACGTATATATCAAATCGATATAACATAAATGGAGGACCAAACTTTCTCCGATAAAAATAAAATAGAGAAAGATCAAGAACCACTTCCTCCTAGTGCTGAAGCTGCTGCCACTAGTCATGACATAGACGATAACATGCCATCAACGTCGTCTGCCAAGGCCGATGCCCAATGTCATAGTAGAGGCCACATACAATCCCAAATGACAAAGGCCCTGATTCAGAGCCGGACGCTCTGACTAGAGCGCTTGCTCTGAATCAGGGCCCACCTCCATTAAAATGGAGCGTCCTCCTGGACGCTCGTATAGCTGTGGGTCACCACCCACAGCATATATGAGCGTGCAGGATGATGGTCGCGATGGTCTTGACCATCGCGACCATCGCCACTGCGAGCAGAAGCCTGCGATTGAGTTTCTCAACCGCAAGGCCAGGAGTGATTTTGGCTCTATCAGAGCCAAAATCACTCCCACTGACATCACTAGTGATGTCAGTGAGGCCGGCTTCTGACGGTAGGCGTTCCCTTGGGAACGCCTCCGTCTGGCAGGCACGCCCCCGGCACGCCCTCCAAAGGGGGCGTGCTGTCAATCAACATCGACAGCACGCCCCCTATGATCAGACAGTACGAGCGAAGGAAAGTCCTTCGCTCGTCACGTCTCGCGCATGCGCACGACGGACCTCCCTCCATCGTGCGCATGCGCAGTGCAGACCATCGACCCACTTTTGAGCGGACAGCCGCTCGCGAGTGGGTCTGAAACAGGGCCAAAGTTCAGGTAAATGACCTTAAAAAAAACATTTAAATCATCTGAAGAGAAACGTAAACTTGCCAATATGCCATTTATGACACGGAGTGGCAAGGAACGGCTAAGGTCTTTCCCTATGACTAGTGTGTGTCATACTAGTATGACTAGTATGTTCATGAATAGTGGTTCAGCTTCACATGACGATGGAAGCCCTCCTCCCGCTAAAAAAATCAAACGAGTTAAGCTGGCAAAAGCACAGCAAAGAACTGTGCGTTCTAAGAAGATATCACAAATCCCCAAGGAGAGTCCAAGTGTGGTGGCTGTTGCGATGCCTGACCTTCCCAGCACTGGACGGGAAGAGGTGGCTCTTTCCACCATTTGCACGCCCCCTGCAAATGCTGAAAGGAGCACCCACAGTCCACTTGCTGATATGCAAATTGAAGATGTCACTGTTGAAGTACAACAGGATGAGGATACTGGTGTAGCTGGCGCTGAGGAGGAAGTTGGCAAGGAGGATTCTGATGGTGATGTGGTTTGTTTAAATCAGGCTGCGGGGGAGACAGTTGTTGTCCGTGGGATGAAAAAGCCCATCACAGTCATGCCTGGGCAGAAGACCGAACATTCCACCTCTTTGGTCTGGCAATATTTCTATCCAAATCCGGACAACAACTGTCTTGCCATATGTAAAGGTGAAATAAGTAGGGGTAGGGACGTTAACCACCTAGGAACATCCTCCCTTATACGGCACCTGCAGCGCGTTCATAAAAAGTTACTGTCAAGTTCAGAAATTTGGCTAAGACCGTAAGCAGTCCAGGGACACCTAAATCCCGTTGTCCTGTTGTATCCAAGCGCCTGCAAACCACACCATCAACTCCCTCCTCGTCAATTTCCTCCTTAGTCAGGATCGGAAGTAGTCCTGCAGGCCATGTCACTGGCATGACTGACTCTCCTATCCGGGATTCCTCCAGAGGATCCTGCATTGCTACGCCTCCTGCTGCCGCTGCTGCTGTTGCTGCTGCTGGGAGTCGTTCATCATCCCAGAGAGGAAGTAGGAACACCACTACTTTTACTAAACAATTGACCCTCCAACAGTCCTTAGCGAGGAGGATGAAGTACGACAGCAGTCATCCTGAAGCAAAACGTATAACTGAGGCCTTGACTGCTATGTTGGTGTTAGACGTGCGTCCGGTATCCGCCATTAGTGCAGTGGGATTTAGACAATTGATGGAGGTAGTGTGTCCCCGGTTCCAAATCCCATCTAGGTTCCACTTCACTAGGCAGGCGATACCGAGACTGTACAGAAACGTCAGAAAAAGTGTCCTCAGTATCCTGAAAAATGCCGTTGTACCCAATGTCCACTTAACCACGGACATGTGGACAAGTGGAACAGGGCAGACTAAGGACTATATGACTGTGACAGCCCACTGGGTAGATGTATCGCCTTACGCAACAACAGCAGCAGCGTCACCAGTAGCAGCATCTCAGAAATGCCAGCTCGTTCCAAGGCAGGCTACGCTGTGTATCACCGGTTTCAGTAAGAGGCACACCGCCGACAACCTCTTAGAGAAACTGAGGGAAATCATCGCCCAGTGGCTTACCCCACTTAGACTCTCCTGGGGATTTGTGATATCTGACAACGCCACCAATATTGTGTGGGCATTACATCTGGGCAAATTCCACCACGTCCCATGTTTTGCTCACACAATAAACTTGGTGGTGCAGAATTTTCTGAAAAGCGACAGGGGCGTGCATTAGACGCTTTGGGTGGCCCGAAAAATTTCTGGCCACTTTTGCCATTCAGTGACTGCGTGCCGAAGACTGGAGCGCCAGCAAACACTCTTGAACCTGCCCCGCCATCACCTGAAGCAAGAGGTTGTGACGCGGTGGAACTCAACCCTCTATATGCTTCAGAGGATGGAGGAGCAGCAAAAGGCCATACAAGCCTATACATCCACCTATGACATAGGCAAAGGAGGAGGTATGCACCTGACTCAAGCGCAGTGGAGAATGATTTCCGTGTTGTGCAAGGTTCTCCAGCCCTTCGAACTTGCCACACGTGAAGTCAGTTCAGACACTGCCAGCTTGAGTCAGGTCATTCCCCTCATCAGGCTTTTGCAGAAGCAGCTGGAGAAAGTGAAGGAGGAGCTAAGACGGAGCGATTCCGCTCGGCATGTGGGACTTGTGGATGAAGCCCTTCATTCGCTTTGCCAGGATTCCAGGGTGGTCAATCTGTTGAAATCAGACCACTACATTTTGGCCACCGTGCTCGATTCTAGGTTTAAAGCCTATGTGGTGTCTCTCTTTCCGGCCGACACAAGCCTGCAGAGGTGCAAAGACCTGCTGGTGAACACACTGTCAGCTGAAGCGGAACGTGACACGTCAACAGCTCCATCTTCATTTTCTCCCACAACTGGGGCTGCCAGGAAAAAACTTAGCTATCCTAAGCAACCCGCTGGCGGTGATGCAGGGCAGGCAGGACCAAGTTTGGACATCTGGTCCGGACTGAAGGACCTGGCAACAATTTCTGACATGTCTACTGTCACTACATATGATACTGTCACCATTGACAGAATGGTGGAGGATTACATCGGTGACAGCATCCAAGTAGGCATGTCAGACAGTCCATACCTGTACTGGCAGGAAAAAGAGGCAATTTGGAGGCCCCTGTACAAACTGGCTCTATTTTACCTGAGTTACCCCCCCTCCAGTGTGTACTCCGAAAGAGTGTTTAGTGCAGCCGGAAACCTTGTCAGCGAAAGGCGTAGGAGGTTGCTTCCACAAAATGTGGAGAAGATGATGTTCATAAAAATGAATTATCAACTCTTCCAGGGAGACCAGCCTCCAGAACGTACAGAGGGACCTGTGGTGGTGGATTCCAGTGGGGACGAGTTAATACTCTGTGAGGATGAGGATGTACACAACACTGAAGAGGGTGAGGAATCGGTGGATGAGGAGGATGAGGACGACATCTTGCCTCCGTAGAGCCAGTTTGTGCAGGGACAGATTAATTGCTAGCTTGTTTTGTGGGGGCCCAAACGAACCAATCATTTCAGCCACAGTCGTGTGGCAGACCCTGGCGCTGAAATGATTGCTTTGTTAAAGTGTGCATGTTCTGTTAATACAACATAAGGGTGGGTGGGAGGTCCCAAGGACAATTCCATCTTGCACCTCTTTTTTTTCTTTGCATTATGTACAGTTTGGGGCCTAGTTTTTCAAACTGCCATCCTGTCTGCCACTGCAGTGTCACTCCTAGATGGGTCACGTGTTTGTGCCGCCCACTCGTGTCGCTTAGCATAGTCATCCAGCTACCTCGGTGAAACCTTTTGGACATAAAAACTCTATTGTGAGGTGTGAGGTGTTCAGAATAGACAGGAAATTAGTGGAAATTAAGGTTATTGAGGTTAATAATAGCATAGGAGCAGAAAAACCAACACATTCTGTGATTTTAGCTGTTTTTATGCTTTTTTAAAAAAAAATACAGATCCAAAACCCAGAACCCAAAACACGGAAGGGTGGTTTTGGCAAAACCAATCCAGATCCAAAACACGAAGAAAGATCCAGATCCAAAACCAAAACACGAAAAGGGGCCGGTGCACACCCCTAGTAAATATCTACCTATTGGACAGTCTTATTTTCAAAATGGAGATTAAATTTACATTCCATACCATATCGAAGCTGGAAGTATATACAGGAACAGGCAATGTTCTTTTATGGGCAATCACTAGGGTGAGACAATTTGCTCATATATGATATTTTAAACATGTATGCATAATTCTATTATTAAAGTGAATAATTTTTTTTATTCAAATTGTGTAATCTATACAGCGCTACTATATTAAATTATAAATGCAGGGGGCTCTGCATAAGGGGCACAAAAACAGAGGGCCTGATTCAGAGCCGAACGCTCTGACCAGAGCGCTCGCTCTGAATCAGGGTGCTCCTCCATGAAAATGGAGCGTCCTCCTGTACGCTCGCACAGCTGTGGGTGGCCACCTTATGCGAGCGTCCATGATGATGGTCGCGATGGTCAAGACCATCGCGACCATCGGGCTTGCGACGGAGACCCTGTGGTAGGGTCAGTTGCCACAAGCCCTGGAGTGATTTTGGCTCTATCAGAGCCAAAATCACTCCCACTGACATCACTAGTGATGTCAGTGGGGCCGGCTTCAGACGGTAGGCGTTCCCATGGGAACGCCTCCGTCTGGCAGCCACGCCCCCGGCACGCCCACCAAAGGGGGTGTGCTGTCAATCAACATCGACAGCACGCCCCCTTTGGTGCGAGACCCGGAGCGACAGAGAGCCCGTCGATATCCAGGTCTCGCGCATGCGCACGACGGAGCTCCCTCCGTCGTGGGCATGCGCAGTGGGGCATCATCGACCCGCTTGTGAGCGTCCTGCGCTCGCGAGCGGGTCTGAATAACCCCCAGAGTGTACTGCATAAGGGGCACAAATACAAGGGGCACTGCATAAGCGGCACAAATACAGGGGGCACTGCATAATGGGCACAAATACAGGGGGCACTGCATAAGTCACACAAATACAGGGGGCACTGCATAAGAGGCACAAATACAGGGGGCACTGCATAAGAGGCACAAATACAGGGGGAACTGCATAAGGGGCAAAACTGCAGGGGACATTGCATTATGGGCACTACTGCCTGAGAGTGAGTTGCGGGGTGGGTGGCAGCACGAGAGCTAGGGGGATGATGCCTGCCACATGAGGGGCTGCTGCAGTGGCATGGGGGGGGGCTGCAATGACACATGAATGTGTGCTGGAATGGCAAGGTAGGGGGCTGGGCTGAGACATGGAGGGGATGAGGTGTGTATTATGTGAATCTTGCTTTTTCAATGTATTTTATGTGGTTCTGGATTTTTTCAATATGTATTTTATGTGGATGTGGTTTTTTTAAATGTATTTTATGTGGATCTGACTTGTTTCTGTGTATTTTATGTGGATGTGGTTTTTAAAATGTGTTTTATGTGGACCTGGCTTGTTTCTGTGTATTTTATGTGAACGTGTCTTTTTCAATGTTTTCTATATTGCTGCAGCTTTTTCTTTCACTTCAACAGTGAAAAAATTATATTGGGAAGATGATATAAATTGTGTATTTTCAATGTGCCAGGCTCGCCGCCAGCGTGACTAAAAACGGGGTTGTGTGACACAAGGTCATGCTCCTGCAATGCTTTACCAAAGGCGTGCGCACAAAAATGTGAGAGCTAGGCCACGCGCATGCTCTCGGCTCTTTAGCTTAGCTATAGATATTTTTTGCCTCTGACTGGTTGGCCACCCCTGCCCTAGAGTATCAGCAATGTTTTCACAGCACCCCTAAGTTTAAGTTTCTTATTGAGAAATTCAGAACAAAATGTAGTAAAGTAGTAAAGTGAAGTAAATTGTCCTACCTGTTATTCTCAGGGTCACAGGTTTGCGCCTCTGTTTCTCCACATATTTACATTACATAGACCATAATTAATTTGCATTGGTGCTGGACCACCAACCTGAGGCAACCCTGCAAGTGTCCTGAGGCACCCCAGGGTGCCACAGCGCACAATTTGGGAACCACTGGCTTAACACATCCTTATTCCTAAAAATCATTTTTAGTTTTCCTTTCTCTAGATAGTGATAGCTAGGGGTATATTTGCTAAAGTGTAGCTTTTTAGAAGTGGATATTGCCCATAGCAACCAATCAGATTCTATCTAGCACCTTCTAGAAGATAATAGCTAGAATCTGATTGGTTACTACTATGGACAACATCTCCACTTCTAAAAACTTGCACTTTAGTAAATATACCCCCTAATGGGAGATTTATCAAACTTACTAAAAATGAAAAGATTCTAGCCATCATTTATCTACAATAGTACATTCCATAAAATCATAGCTAGAATCTGGTTTCTATGGGCTATAGGTACTCTTCAGAAAGTGTGAAACATCTCTCCCTTATTATCACATGTAATTAGCCACGGAAATGTAGGTGTCTTCTTGCTAACAAGATGTAGTGACCACACTTACTAATCACTACTCCTCACTGCTGTTTTTTTTAAACTAAACAGCTGTGTACAAGCAACAATGCACAAAAAGGCTTAGACAATTGATCATTAGCATTAAGCATCAGTTGCTACTAAAAACAACCCTGCCATGTTCCTCTTATTAAACTGCAATATAAGTTTACACAGTGACTGACCAATGATTTTTGTTAACGATATTCCATCAGATTTTTCCCTTGAAATAAAACAAGAGATATGGTAAGAATTTACCTTTGTTATCTCTGTTGCTACGAAGTCCATAGGGTCCACAGGGTTGACCTTGGGGTATACCTGGATCTGGATCCACGGGCACCACGCAGTTAAAGCTTTCACTGCTCCCAGGATGCACTTGGGTCCATCCTCCTCTATAGCCCGCCCCTGAGCCACAGGCACCTCAGTTGGTAAGCAGCCAAGGCCGGAGGAGGAGACTAATCAGAGAGAAGGAAGACTGGAACACACAAGAAACCATACTCACAGAAATGGGAGACGGAAAACCGATGACCAGCCACACAGCCCATATGAAGCCAGTTGCGTCAGGGTGGGCGCCCTGTGGACCCTATGAACTTCGTAGGAACAGAGAGAACAAAGGTAAGTTCTTACCATATATCTTGTTTTCTACTTCAGGGTCCATAGGGGGTCCACAGGGTTGACCTTGGGGATGTCCCAAAGATGTTCAACTAAGGGCGGGGACGCTCCTGTGCAGAAAGGAGAACCTGGCGCCCGAAGGATGCATCCTGAGAGGCAAAGGTGTCAAACGCATAGAACCTCAAAAACATCTGAATGGAAGACCAGGTGGCCGCCTTACATAGTTGAACAGCAAAGGCGCCACGTCTAGCAGCCCAAGAGGGACCCACAGAACGAGTGGAATGAACCTTAACAGAGGCTGGCACAGGTAAACCCTCCTGTACATAAGCCTCACAAATAACGGCACAAAGCCAACGGGCTAACGTTTGTTTGTTGGCAGGCCAACCCCTCCTGTGAAAACCAAAGAGGACAAACAATGAATCAGACTTCCTAACAGAAGCAGTCCGGTCCACATAGATTCTAAGCGCACAGACTACATCCAAAGAAGCCTCACCAGCTGAGAGATCAGGTGACTGAAAAGCTGGCACAACAAGTTCCTGATTGATGTGGAATTTCGAAACCACTTTAGGCAAAAACTCAGGACGAGTGCGAAGCACCGCTCTGTCCTGGTGAAAAATCAGAAAAGGGGGATGACAGGAAAGCACCCCCAACTCTGACACCCTCCTGGCAGAAGCAATTGCCAGGAGAAAAACGGTCTTAAACATTAACCACTTGAGTTCCACCGACTCAAGAGGCTCAAAAGGAGGATACTGCAGGACCCGAAGAATCACCGCCAAGTCCCAAGGAGCCACAAGAGGCACGAAGGGAGGCTGGATTCGGAGAACACCTTGGAAAAAAGTGTGAACATCTGGCAGTGTAGCAATCCTTCGCTGGAACCACACGGACAGCGCGGACACATGCACCCTCAGGGAGGCAAGGCGTAAGCCTAGGTCCAAACCTGATTGAAGAAATTCCAAGATCCTAGAAAGTCGAAACACCGAGGATCATAGTTTCTGGACTCACACCACTGAAAGTAAGTGCGCCACACCCCGGGGATAAATCCGTGCGGAAGCGGGCTTGCGTCCCTGAGCATGGTACTAATAAACGAACCCGAGAAGCCCCAAGACATTAAGATGGCTGTCTCAAGAGCCACGCCGTCAAAGACAGCCAACCCAGATCCGGATAAAGGCAGGGCCCTTGAGACAATAGGTCCTGACGCTGAGGAAGAAGGTACGGAGCGTCGATGGAGAGGCTCCTCAGATCGGAGTACCAAGGACGTCTGGGCCACGCTGGAGCCACCAGCACGAGTGTGCCGCCGTCCTGCTTGAATTTCCGCAGGACCCGAGGTAGCAGGGATATCGGAGGAAACGGATACGCCAGGTGAAACGTCCATTTCACCGACAGCGCGTCTACCAGACATGCGCCTGCATCTCTTGTCCTTGACCCGTAAACGGGCAACTTGTGATTGTGACGGGAGGCCATCAAGTCTAGCTCTGGCAGCCCCCATCTGTCTACGAGTAGCTGAAACATCTCTGGGTGAAGCGACCATTCCCCCGGGATGCACGTCGTGACTGCTGAGGAAGTCCAGGAAGTCCGCCTCCCAATTGAGGACTCCGGGGATGAAAGCCGCCAAGATCGCTGGAATGTGGCACTCCGCCCAAGCAAGGATGCGAGACACCTCCGACATTGCAGCCCGACTGTGAGTTCCTCCCTGGTGGTTGATGTACGCCACCATGGTGGCATTGTCGGACTGAACTTGAACCGCCCTTCCTTGAAGGGCGGTGCCGGACAACTGCAGGGCCCTGTACACCGCCCACAGTTCCAGGATGTTGATGGGGAGAAGTGCTTCTTCCACAGTCCAACGTCCCTGAAGTGACAACGAGCCTGTCTGCCCCCCAACCCCGGAGACTGGCATCTGTTGTGAGCAGAACCCAGTCCGGGATCCAAAAGGGGCGGCCCTTGACCAGATGAGCTGTCTGAAGCCACCAAGCCAAAGACTCACGAACCTCTGGGGACAACACCAGCATCTGAGAGCGGATCCGGTGAGGTAACCCATTCCACTCTGATAGAATCAGCCCCTGCAGGGGCCGTGAATGGAACTGGGCATATTCCACCATGTCGAATGCCAACACCATGGACCCCAGAACTCTCATTGCCGAATGGACAGACAGGCAGCAACTGCTCAGGCAACTGTGTATCCGCAGCTGTAGGGAGACCTTTTCCGGAGTCAGGAAGATCCTTTGCTGACGAGAATCTAGCAGGGCTCCCAAATGAACCATCCGCTGTGATGGAATCAGGAAGGACTTTCTCCAATTTATCAACCACCCGTGCGCTTGCAGACAAGTGATCGTCAGGTGGAGATGTTGAAGCAGTACCTCTGGAGAGCTCGCCAGCAAAAGGAGGTCATCTAGATACGGCAGCAGCCATACATTCTGGTTCCGAAGATGTGCGGCCATGATCGCCATCAATTTGGTGAATACCCTTGGTGCCGTGGAGAGGCCAAAGGGTAGCGCCCAAAACTGATAGTGATGCTGCAGGATAGCGAACCTCAGATACCGCTGGTGCGAAGGTGCAATCGGAACATGGAGGTAATCGTCCTGGATATCCAGGGAGACCATGTAATCCCCAGGTTCCATCGCCAGAATGATGGAACGTAACGTTTCCATCCTGAATTTGTGATCTCTGAGGAATTTGTTCAGAGACTTCAAACTGAGGATAGGGTGATGAGAACCATTGGGTTTCTGCCCCAGAAACAGAGTAGAGTAGTACCCCATCCCTCGTTGTGATTGAGCAACGGGAACAATGACCCCTGCTTTCAGCAAGGACTCTATAGCTTCCTGAATCTGCAAAGCCTTGGTTTTGTCCTGAGAAGGACTCATGCAGAAAAACTGGTGGGACGGTCTGTTCCGAAAAGACAGGGCGAACCCCTGGGTGACCACTTCTCAAACCCAGGCATCCGTGGTGGTATTGTGCCAGCACTGGGCAAATTGAAGAAGTCGGCCTCCCACTCTGAGGTCCTCCAGAGGGAGGCCTGTCCCATCAGGCAGCAGGTTTATCCTCCTGCTTGGAAGAAGGGCGCCTAGCACTCCATGCTTGCTTCTTGGGCTTTGAGGCGGCCTTGGTCGCCGAATGCCTCGGGAAGGCCTGACCCTTGACCTTACCCTGAACCTGAAAGGACCGAAAAGGAGAGCTCCTCACCTTAGCCGGCACTGAAGCTGAATGGTGGAAGGCCGACTTGGATTTAGCCAGGGTATCTACTATTTTGTCCAAGTCTGGACCAAATAGCAACTCTCCATTAAAAGGTAAAGCCTCCAGGCCCTTTTTAGAGTCTGCATCAGCCCTCCAGGACCGACAAGCAGACACAGCTGCAGCCGAAACCCTAGAGGTCAGCAGACTGGCATCCAACGACGCTTCCCCAATATAGGAAGCCGCATCCCTCATCTGTCCTATTAACGCTCTCTGGATATCCGGAGCATCCTCAGGAAAGGTATCCTCCAAAGCATTGGCCCAGCTCTCGATGGCTTTAGCCACCCAGGAGATGGCCATGGACGGGCGAGCCACCGCCCCTGAGAGAGAGTAAATGGACTTCAAACAAGTCTCCACCTTCCTGTCCGTGGGATCCTTCAAAGAGGAGATAGATGGCAATGGCAGTGTAGCGCTTTTAATCAAGCAGGTGATGGGGAATCCACCGCCGGTGGGGTTTCCCATTTCCTGCAATGAGCTTCAAGAAAAGGATAATTAGACGCCAACCTCTTCTGTGGTTGGAATCTCTTACTGGGCAACTGCCAGGCCACCGCCATATGATCCGTCAATTGGTCAGACAGAGGAAAAACATTCAAAGTTACCTTAGCTTTTTTAAAATTAGGATACTTCGACCTAGGGGCCGGCGCATCATCCTCTATATGGAGGATAGCCCGCACCGCCCTAACCAATGGCGGCACATTAATGGAGGACTTAGGGCCTGATTCAGAGCCGCTCGTAAGCGGCCGCTCGTTCGTTCCGAGCGATGTTAGCCCAACTGCGCATGCGTATGGATCGCTATACGCGTGCGCTAACCAGTCAGTGCGGCCGAAATTCATGTGCTCGCAAAATAGCGAATGCCTGCTATTTTGAGTGACAGAAAGAGGCGTATGTGGGTGGTAACAGGGGAAGGTGCTTGAAAATGGGGAGTGGAAATCAGAACGCAGGCGTGCTTAAAGGTCAAAACGGGCGTTTTATGGGTGTGAATATTTAAAACAGCAGCGTCATTGACCACGTCACTGGGTTATTTTATAGTCAGAACTGCTCGCAAAATTGTGGTAGCAAACACCAACCCCAAGAATAGCGAGCAGTTCATACCCTTGTCGATGTACTCGATTAATCTAATAAAT
The DNA here is from genome assembly GCA_031769625.1 of Taudactylus pleione. Classification (NCBI taxonomy): domain Eukaryota; kingdom Metazoa; phylum Chordata; class Amphibia; order Anura; family Myobatrachidae; genus Taudactylus; species Taudactylus pleione. The sequence continues at coordinate 6,876,757 of JAUIMM010000229.1, read as the reverse complement.
AGTGGACATGACGTAGGATGCGAGCGGCCAGGGGGCGTATCTTTCCAAAAAACGAACGCAAGTTTTTTTCGCTCGTTCAGACATAGAGGCGTGAACAGACCGCAAACAGCGAACGGTTCATTTGAATAGCCACCCCTTGTTTTAGAACGAACGACCGCAAATAGCGAGTGGCTCTGAATGAGGGCCTTAGTCTTTACCTCCTGGCCCATGGCATCAGAGTCAGAGTCCTTATGAATCTCTCCGTCATCTGAAGACAGATCCGAGTCCGACAATTGCGCCGTCAGTGAACCCACGACATGACGATTGGACGCCTTCGGTGGCACATCACTTTGCAACATCGACTGAAATGCCAAAGATGAGGCTGCCAGACTCTGTACAGAGCTGGAGAGAACATCCACCCAGGGTGGAGGAGCCGCCTGAGGAAAACTCTGAAAAGGCACCACAGACTGCTGCGTCACAGGGGGAGACTGAACATACACAGGCAGCCCCGTATAGGGACCCACAGTCTGGGATCCAGGTGGAGACTGCAATAAGTGCGGAATACCCGGGGAATGGGGGATGGTGGGCTGGAGCAACGCCCTGGAAGGGAGCGTTGTTGGGACCGATAAACGGTCCGCAATAGATGCCAGCACCTGGGAAAGCATAGCCGAAGGAGGGTCCTGCAATATAGGGGGTTTAGAGGGGCCAGGTACCAGCTGGCACCGCCCGCACAGACCATCCTGAGATAAATCCTCCCTATCAACTCCCGCAGAACAGCGACTGCAGGACAACAACACAGGAGCCACGGAGTGCTCAATCCCCTCCTCAGACATGATACAGTAAATACTCAATGAATATGTATCACCAGAGGAATTATGATGTCAACACCCGCGCAATCACCAGTATGCAACACAAACAGCCCACAATATGGTACTGTGTAGCACACAACTGTATGTTGCTGACCTCACAAATACTTGTTTTATGTAAGTGAGGTCCACCGAAAAACACCCCTCCCCCACATACCTGCCAGGCCGTAGGTGAAGGAAAGGGATAGGTATAAGCTGACAGTAAGTAGAAAGAAGTCACAGACAGCAGCACTAGCAAAAGTCACATACCATGCAGAGAAGATATACTCACTGCACCTTTCGCTACAATCAACCTCCCAGATTCAGTGTCTGGGAGGGCTACAGTGCTGTGTATACTCTCCTTTAGCAGGGGAGAGGTACACAGGGGGACCGGTCCACTTGTACCGCCTGGGAGATCTGCAATGTCTGCCAAAAGAAGATGAGCGCCGGGGACCTCAGAGGAGGAGTGGCCGTGAGATAAGAGCAGCTCAGCGACGCCAGACCCGAGTAGAAAGGCACGCTGAGCTGAGAGGAGGAGCAGCTAGACAGGGAAGGTTGCCTCTCCTGGCTAGCAATTAACCCCAGGGTTGCCGTTCCCGCTGCCAGCCTGTCACCCTGGTGGTCTAGCGGTCACGCGGGGTATGCCTTTGAGAGGGGGAGCCCGCCGCCGCTGCTATCGCCTCCGGTCTGTCCCCAGAGACCAGAGGCATCCGACTGCATTCTAAGTATCCGCAGGCCGCCGCATGTGGCGACACGCGGCTTACCTTGATCCCCGGCGCTTCCGGCAGCAGTCATGGGAGTCCCCAGAGCCCGGCTACTACATACTCTGGGGTCCCGCCGCAATCCCCAGATCTGTACTGGCGTCGCGGCACCAGCGGGGAGTAGGAGCGGCAGCGTGGACGTCCTAAAGGACAGTCTGATGCTGCCGTTCTAAACAGTGTAAAAAATCATAAAAAAAAAAAAAAAAATGTCTTCCTTAAAGAAAAGCTTAGGGGCTGCTCCTGCAGCCCTACTGCGACAGGGTGACCCGACTCCGGTCAGGCACCAACTAAAACTGAGTTGCCTGTGGCTCGGGGGTGGGGTATGGAGGATGGACCCAAGGGCATCCTACTGCGACAGGGTGACCCGACTCCGGTCAGGCACCAACTAAAACTGAGTTGCCTGTGGCTCGGGGGTGGGGTATGGAGGATGGACCCAAGGGCATCCTGGGAGCAGTGAAAGCTTTAACTGCGTGGTGCCCGTGGATCCAGATCCAGCTATACCCCAAGGTTAACCCTGTGGACCCCCTATGGACCCTGAAGTAGAAATAAATGATTTGGTGTTTTGTAGTGAACGATTTCATTTTACAATGAACAATGAACAATTTTGTTAGCATGCATACAGTGAATGGCCATCGTTCATCGTTGGTTCTGTTAAACATGAACGATTTTCTGAATGAAAATCGTTATGTTGGACAGTCAGAAGCGACGATGAACGATAACTACCAACTACAACCGGGCGCGTGCATTGGTAGTTATCGTTCATCTTTTGGTGCTTAAAGCTGAACGATTTTTGAACGACTTAACGATAACGACGTCGTTAATGACAAATCGTTCAAATAATCGTTATGTGTGTATGCACCTTAAGTGCTCACTACAGTATATTCTCTGGTAGTGGCAGGTCTATATTCAAATGTTTTACAAGGTTAAAAACTAATAAATGAGCACTAACCAAATAACTATGTAATTAATAGAGAAAAAAATAAAGGTATTTCTAAGAGTGATAACTCAACGCTCTTATAAATGGATCTAAATTCCATTCCTACGCTCCCATTGGACTTCAAGTTACAATTTGCTATATATACTTATGGAAATAGAGAACATGGAGCTGTCAAACAAGGAGATGAATGTTAGAACAGCAGATGAGAACAGAATGACATAGATGTCACCAGGACTATTTATTGGGGTATTGTGTTTGCATAGTTAAGCATCACATCCCTTTAAACAGTCATAACATTATCTGACTATGTAGAGCAACAAAACTAATATAAAACAATAACACATGGAGGGCACATTTCTCCTTCTTGCACAGATCGTTAATTACAATACCAAAGCATACCAAACACATGCCACAGGAGTGGAATTTGCCTCCTAACATTATAATGTAAAATGATTATTACTATTTTTATGATGACAAACTTAGGCTCCTGTCCATGCATTAGATGGGGGTATGTGCTCAATACTCTTCATTTCTACACATGCAGGTTAAGGGCCCCATATTGAGTTGAATGCAAAGATGTGTTGCTTGAGTATGAGCAAAGATCATCCTGGCCATCTCATCCAAAATGTTTGGGGAGCTCTTCTGGTCTCTCAAGAAGGAACATCAATTTCCTGGATTGGCCCAAGGAAGTGAGTGGTCTGGGAGGCTCAGTTCATCATTGTGGCCCTGTCATTGCTTTACAAGGCTGCGAGTAGCGATATTGAACAGTGGTTTGGGGGCCACTATTACATGATTCATGGTGCCACGCCCCCTGCACTTCCCAACTTTAGATTTATTGGTACTTTCAACAAAATCATTGTTTCAACATAATGATTATGGACTTGATAATGATAAGGATTATGAACATCACCTCTTCTCCAGCTTGCAGTGCAGTTCCTGCTCCCCCCATATCCAGCACTGTGGCTGCAGGCTGGAAGGCAGCTAGAGAATGCCTGGCCGCTCTGATTGTGTGTAATTCACAATCAGAGCGGCCAGGGAGCATCTTTCTCTACCTGCCTCTCAGCTGGCTGCCTATGCATGGAGTGGGCAGCTGCACACACCATGTAAAGGCCTTCCAGCCAGTGGCATAACTATAAGGGGTGCACTTGCTAAGGGACCCATCAGCTTAGGGGACCCGCCGGCCCAGCAAGCAACTCACTGTACCCTGCAGTCCTTTATTTTTATTTCCAACTGTGTTTATTTAAACTCTGCTAACCACGGGCAAATGCCGGCTGGTGGGAGGGGGGGGTTGTGTGTCTCTCACTGACACTGTCCGGCATCCACCCAGCGTGCAGAGCTAATGCTCTTGCGGGATTATGACATCATCATTTCGCAAGACTGGTAGTGGTATGGTTGTGTGGCACAGCTGGCAGCGGCTTCGGAGAGGCGCCAGTGTTTAAAGGAGTGACTGCCTGTGAGTGACAGAAACTGCTGCAGCTGCTGACAGCCTGCTCATGAAGCTAATTATAATTTCTTTATAAATATGGTATATATTATATACAGAAACATGTATATACCTTTATAAATATATGTATATATATATATATATATAAATATGTGTGTGTGTGTGTATATACTGTATGTATATACATAATATATATATAGTGCAGTAGATATATGTATTATAAGGTGTGCCCTTATATGAAGGCTGAATCGAATAAACGGAATTCTCCCATAGGGAAATTCTGAGATGGGGGCATGGTATTTGAGGGGCTACATCTCAAAGGCTATTAGATGTACTGAGCTGAAATTTGGCATTTGGTACAGGGGAAAAGATTGGGAACCAAAGACTAAATTTGAGATGGGGGTTGATTGGGCTGTGGGGCAGTGAGTGGGATATAGGGTGATGAGTGTGAGATGGAGAGTTAGTAAGATGTTGGAATTGAGTAGACATTTAGAAAGGTAAATGGTACTTGAGATTTATTGACTGGGATGTGAGGACTGAGGTTGGCCTTTGGGGAATGGGATGTGTGGCTAAAGCATACGACTGAGTATGATAGTTTTAGCAATTAGCAAGATGTTTGTGGGAACTGAATGTCTGAATTAAATGGATGTATGGAGTGAGAAGGATGCTGGAACCCAGTGGTAATGTTGTGGTGACTGAATGGCAAGATTGTGGGCACTGAGTGGGATGTGGGATCCACATAACTGCTCAGACCTCAGTTGCATAGACTGCATGTGTATATTCCAATGAGCACACTATTCTGTGAATTAGCAGCTCCACCATTTTGTGAGTGACAGCAATCTCACGCTGTGAGAGTGCTGAATGTATAGTTAACCACAGGGTGTGATGCATACCATATCTGTATTGCGCAAGGAACACATCCATTAAGGCGTGAACCTTAATGATCGGAATTTCATTGCTGTTTTAAGTTTGAGTGGCAGAAATTCAGAAGGTTTTGTGAAATTTCAGATCATGTCTAAAAAGCCTTAATGATCGGAATTTCATTGCTTTTTTGAGTTTGAATGGTAGAAAATCTGAAATTTTACAAAACTACTGATCATGTCTAAGAAGCCTCAATGGGACATGTGAAACTGTAAGGTTTTCTGGTCTATGGAATATATATTTATATATATATATATATATATATATATATATATATATATATAAAACAAACCCTCAATGCGCTAATAATACTTCACAGTAAATATATACAGTACAATTCAAAATACAATTTGGAAGCTGCTCCTCTTGTGTGATCCTTGCCAGCAAGTGGAGCTAAAATTGAGATACAAACAACAAGACAAGAAGGCGCTAATTGTGTAATATTTAAGACCGAATTGGGATAAAGGTAAGTAATGTGCCTACATTTAATAGAAAATAGACCTGCTTATCTCAATGTAATTTTGCTTGAAGATGTAGTGGATCAGGACCAGCCCTTCATTAGATTCATCAACTTCAGAATAAAGCCCAGCACCAAAGACAATATCAAAGAAAACTCATAGGGTAGTATAACAACATTAATATCAAGAATAAAAATTAAAAACTCGTACTTAAAATAGATTTCACAAATTGCATATCAATCAAGTACAATTCACCCAGCCCGGGATATGGAACGTCCAACCAGAGTGGTACCAATGTCTGGGAACTTCCAGCAACCGTGATGTCTCCTCGGTGAGTGTGGTCTTGATAAATAAATGGCAGGAACCTCCAAAGCGTTTCGTTTGAACCAAACTTACTCAGGGAAGTTTGGTTCAGACGAAACATGTTGGAGGTTCTTGCCAGTTATCTATAAAGACCACACTCACCGAGGAGACATCACGGTTGCTGGTTGGACGGTTGTATTCCTTTATGCTGCATAGTGACCAACACACCCAAGAAAAACATCCGTGTGCATGTAGTCTGAAGGGTTACTTGTATTGCAGGGACCTATGTGCACTGTACACCCTGCACCAGTTATAGATACATATGCTGCATATTTAATTGAATTAGGCTAAAATATACATTGCTTGTTTGCACTGCTTTTCTTTTCTATATAAAAAAAGACACCGATATTCAGAAAACATGCACTGCGTCTTGAAAATATGCATAATGTTGCCCCCTTTAAGTCACACCACGATCACTAGGTCACACTCAACTGAAAGATATAGATGTAGACTCGTACACTTGTTGAGTTGATCCTCTTGCTGACAAAAAGATCTCACCCATTTAACTTAAGCCATATGTAATGTATACATTTCACCTATTTATCATTGAGGAGCTTTTTTCAGCCTGCAAACCATCTATAGTTAGACAGACTGATTCAGGTTTCAAGAGGTTTCAGAAATGATCCAGACCCCTTCAGTGCCAACTCAAACTTAGCAATTAGATGACAGCAACTGCTGTGACAAAATAATACTTACTGCTGAATGCTGACATGTATACACGCTCATGTAGCAGCAGAATGGCATACTCGTATGGCAATATTGTAGGCAGCTGCCTGCTGACAACAGGAATTGCTAAACTATCTTTCTCTCGTAAATTATTAGGGCCTGATTGTGAGTGGTGCATAGACATAGATGCATAACAGGTGCCGTTACTTAGATGCCGCCGGCTCATAATACATGTGGATGTTTTCCGATTGCTGGAAGCGGGCAGAATGGCGACCACTTTATGCGCAACTCAGGATTAGGTCCTTAATTACCAAAATAACCATTTTCTTTTTTCTGTATTTAAAATGTCTTCTTGAGTTTGTGAAAGGCTCGCGCACGCTGTTGTTTCCTGGGGAGATAAAAATTTGGACAATAGACTTGCTTATTAAGCTGTGTATTTTATAACCTCAATACAACACTATTATATTGAACAGAGTGAACAGGATGCAATCGTGAAGCCGGCTGACGTAAGCCCGACAGCCGGCTTCCCGACTGCATTATCCCGGCGAGGGTTAAATGACAGGCGTCTAAATCTAGAAATTTTTCCGACGCTGGGAGACCGGCGCCCGGAATCCCGATCGAAGGGAGGGGGGGAGGGTTAGGTTTAGAGCTCCCGGGGGGACTTAAGGTCAGGCACCCCCCCGGGAGGGTTAGGGTTAGGCTAGGGGGAGGGTGGGTTAGGGTTAGGCACCCCCAGGGGGAGGTTAGGGTTAGGCACCCCCCCGGGGGACTTAGGGTTAGGCATCGGGGAAGGGGGGGGTTAGGTTTAGGCACTTAGAGGGGTTTTTTATTGTTAGGCACAGGGGAGGAGGTTAGGGTTAGGCACCCCTAAGGAGGGTTAGGGATAGGGGGGTTAGGTTAGTAAGTACTTACCTAGGGATGATCGGTATTTCCAGTGCTGTCGGCCTGCCGCTGCCGGGATCTCTCCAGCTGTCTGCCTCACACTACCGGGCATCGAACTGCCGGCCATGCGGCCGGCGGTATTTCATACCGCTTCCGAGTGAACTGACACACAGCGCATGCAATGGCGATTTTTGCGGAAATTGTAGATTTTTTACAACTGTGCATGCTTCTGAGTCGCTAGAAAGTCGCACAACGAATTATGGCGGTGTTTACACAGAATTGAATTCGCTATTAAGACGTGCGGTATCAGAAATGTATAGCCCATTCCAGGTGGAGACTGGTAGGTGACTGTATAGACGCACGAAGTTGTACAGTCTTATGGGCTTGCTATAGGAGTGCCGCGGGTGTGTTGCTGTGATGCTTGCAATCTGAGATGCACAATCGCTCACATTGGAGGCCATACTGTGACGGAAATTCTGCACCTTGCATGGGGCTGCAGCAAGTTTTGATGGTGATGCACCATCGCTGCATCTTCAGTTGTAACTTTGAAACTTGCACGAGCCCTATAGCAGGTGCAATTCCTCTGCCTGGTCTGAACATTGTGGCCTGTGCCAGTGCTTCTGCCACTTGTCAAAACTAAAAAAAAATCGCAACTTGCTCTTTAGAGCCACGCCGCAAGTGACAGGTCACTCCCGTTCACTCTCCATATAAATGAATGGGGACGTGTTGATTGGTCAGAGCCTTTGTGCAGCTGCTCCCTGACCAATCAGTGTATCCCCATTGATTTATTTGGAGAGTGACTGGGAGTGCCCTATCAAGACCCATAGATGCCTACCTGGAACGAAGAGGTTGTGATCCCTGATTATTTAACAAAGGACTTCCACAGTCTGTGTTCATGTCATGTCTTTTGTGGAAAAGAACCCTACGCTTCCAGCCCAGGGCCGTTTTGTCTTTAAGGGGTGGGCATCCCATTTTTTAGAAGGGTCTCTCGCAGGGGCATTTTAAGAGAGGAGGGGGCCTGTGTGCACTCCTTGTGCAGGGCCCCCTCCTCTCTCCTTGGTGGGTGGCAGCCGACTGACGCGGCTGGCCAGCCACCGGAGCATTAGTAGACTCCGGGCACTAGAGTGTGCCCGGAGTCTACTGCGCATGCGCAGAACGCCGGAAAAATGGCCGCGGTGGCCATTTTTCCGGTGTTCTGAGCCGCAGTGACACCCGACGCGGGACCTCGGACAGGTAAGTTTAAAAAAAATATGGGTGCAGTGTGTGGGGTGTGGGGCCCCCCTGGACCCATTATAGATACGCCACTGGTCTCTCGCCTTTCTAGGGTTTCCAGCCCTGGGCCGTTTGTCCTTAAGGGGTGGGCATCCCCATTTTTAAGGAGGGCCTCTCGCCTTCCTAGGGTTTCCAGCCCTGGGCTGACCAGTTTGGGGCTGATTGCCGTTAGGACGGGGGACCCTACACTGTTTGTCCTGCTGCAATAGCGTCAGCCCTCTGGCTGGTTTAACCACACACTGTCCTATATTTTCCCATACCAGCCTAGGCTCAGAGGCCAGGGCTTGATATGGATTTGGGGGAGGGGGGTTTCCTACGCTTTTTTACATTTTATTTTTAACCAGTCCACATTTGAAGAAAATAAAACCTGGACTGACCAAAGTGATCTGTGCAGGGCTTCACCTCCTTAGCAGATGGACGTCGGGTTTGCTGTCAGAGCTGATGCAGAATAGGGGTTGGGAATCCGACGGATAACGATGTTGGATTTCATTTGACAGTCAAAACCAATATATAGTAAATGCTGTTTTTCAATACTGCAATACGAATTTGATTCCCGTCACTGACCGCCGGTTTTGAAATAGACTCAAGACTGATGCTTAGTAAATTTACCCTCTCGTATCTTTAAAACGTAATCATTAAGTTGAAAAGAAAATACATGCCCAGTAAAAGCTTGGACTTCAGTATTTGGTTACATTCAAAATCTGAACTGCAAAACCCCAGGAGATAAGTCAGTAATTGCATATTGCCCATTGGCCTTGGCTGCAAATATTAATTTTCTACACATTGAGATGAAATATTTGAAAAATGGGGAATACAGCTGGAGCTGCTGTCCTGTGCCCCTGACCTCTGTTCTGCAAATATTTAGGAACTTACAGTATGTAGCCAAAACCCTGATTCAGTTTCACTCTGACAACATTTGCTTTACATTTCAGCTGTCCACAGTATTTCATCCTTCACTTCCTGGGTGTAAGGATGAGCACAGAATCCCACGCTGCCCTATGCTGGTCAGGCAGCAGCGAGATCTTCCTAATGTATATCTGCTAACTGCTATCATTAATAATGGCTTATACCGTGACTTCCATAATATCAACTGAAAGACAAAGATATGTGTGTCCGTGTGCGAATCACACACAACTGAAGTCATGGCATGTATGACATTCGTAATAAACTTACCCCAAAGTTTTCCAACTGAGTTTTTCCTGAGTGCCGCATTTTGGATATTTTATTATTGGGTCAGTCTTCTGATGATGTCTTGGACTGCTCAGTTGTCGCTACAATTACAGGTTATATACAAGTAGTGTCATTACCTGCATTCTATCTATCTATCTATCTATCTATCTATCTATCTATCTATCTATCTATCTATCTATCTATCTATCTATCTATCTATCTATCTATCTATCTATCTATCTATCTCATTCATATCTATCTATCTATCTATCTCATTCATGTCTATCTATCTATCCTATGCAGTGCCCCCAGTAGTGCCCTTTACATAGTACCCTAGTAGTAGTCCCCCTAATGCAGTGCCCTTAGTAGTGCCCTTTATATAGTGTTCCCAGTAGTAGTCCACTTGCATAGTGCACCCAGTAGTAGTCTCCCCTATGCAGTGCCCTCAGTAGTAGTCCCCCTATACAGTGCCCCCAGTAGTGGCCCCCCTATGCAGTGCCCCCAATAGTGCCCCTTTTATAGTGCTCCCAGTAATAGTCCCCCTATGCAGTGTCCCCAGTAGTGGTTCCCCCTATGCAGTGCCCCCTGTAGGAGCCCCCTTATGCAGTGCCCCCAGTAATGGTCCTCCCTTATGCCGTGCCCATAGTAGTGCCCCTTATATAGTGCCCCCAGTAGTAGTCCCCCATATGCAGTGCCCCAGCAGTGCCCCTTATAGAGTGCCCCCAGTAATAGTCCCCCCTATGCAGTGCCTCCAAAAGTGGTCCCCCTATGCAGTGCCACCAGTAGTGCCCCTTATATTGTGCCCCCAGTAGTAGTCCCCCCTATGCAGTACCCCCAGTAGTAGTCTCCCCTATGCAGTGCCCCTAGTAGTGCCCCTTATATACAGTAGTGCCCCCAGTAGTAGTCCCCCTATGCAGTGCCCCCAGTAGTGTTTCCCCCTATGCAGTGCCCCTAGTAGTGCCCCAGTAATAGTCCCCCCTATGCAGTGCCCCCAGTAGTGCCCCCCCATGCAGTGTCAGTGCCCCTTACATATATAGGACAAAGATACACACAAAAAAACCCCACAACACTTACCTAAATCCATGCTCCTGCGTCCGCTGCTGTCCGCTCCTCCATCCTCCCGGCCTCCTCTGTACTATGGGAGAGACGTCATAACATCTCTCCCACCACCCACTGTGGGAGCTGGAAGGTGGAGCTCATGAGTGAGCTCCAGCCCGGGTGCAGCAGAAAAATGAGAGTCTGTCTACCGGCGGTGCTACCCCCCTAGATATGCCACTGATAGATCTATCTATCTATCTATCTATCTATCTATCTATCTATCTATCTATCTATCTATCTATCTATCTGTCTGTCTATATATCCATCTATTGTCATTATTATTATCCTTTATTTTTATGGCACCACAAGAGTTCCACAGTGCCTTACAAATGCACAAAAGAAGAACATATTGACTTAAGCAGCATACACACTTGGTGATTAGGAAAGATAGTGCGATTACGACATCGTAATCATACAGTCATTCCTGATCCCCTGTAGTGCCTACACTGTCGTTCCCCTGTAGTGCCTACACATATGTCGTTCAGTGTAGGCACCCTCCCTCATCCCTGAACATGGCCAATCAATCGTTATCGGCAGATAGGCCTGCATGTTCGGGCGATGATAGATGTCGGAAACGACCAGTGGGAGTGCGCATCGCTGGTTGTTTCCGACATTATAGTGCACAATTAATGAGCGATTGAACGATTACGATGTCATAATCGTTGAATCGCTCATTATTATCGCCAAGTGTGTACTCTGCTTTACAGTACAATGTAAACAATGCAGGACAAGGACATGGTTTATAAACATTGCTGCATCCGTGATCGTAACAATCAAATATCTATCTATCTATAAGTGATTATGGGTTTGAACTCCAACAGGTAACAACGTCGAATTGCAAATGACAGTCAACACCGATGCATAGTCTTGTGGTATTATTATAACTAGGGGTGTGCACCGGCCACTTTTCGTGTTTTGTGTTTTGGTTTTGGATCTGGATCTTTCTTCGTGTTTTGGATCTGTATTGGTTTTGCCAAAACCACCCTTCCGTGTTTTGGGTTCTGGGTTTTGTGTTTTGGATCTGTATTTTTTTTTAAAAAAAGCATAAAAACTGCTAAAATCACAGAATGTGTTGGTTTTTCTGCTCCTATGCTATTATTAACCTCAATAACCTTAATTTCCACTAATTTCCAGTCTATTCTGAACACCTCACACCTCACAATAGTGATTTTATGTCCAAAAGGTTGCACCGAGGTAGCTGGATGACTATGCTAAGCGACACGAGTGGGCGGCACAAACACGTGACCCATCTAGGAGTGATACTGCAGTGGCAGACAGGATGGCAGTTTGAAAAACTAGGCCCCAAACTGTACATAATGCAAAAAAAAAAAAGAGGTGCAAGATGGAATTGTCCTTGGGCCCTCCCACCCACCCTTATGTTGTATAAACAGGACATGCACACTTTAACAAAGCAATCATTTCAGCGCCAGGGTCTGCCACACAACTGTGGCTGAAATGATTGGTTCGTTTGGGCCCCCACAAAACAAGCTGGCAATTAATCTGTCCCTGCACAAACTGGCTCTACAGAGGCAAGATGTCGTCCTCATCCTCCTCATCCACCGATTCCTCACCCTCTTCAGTGTTGTGTACATCCTCATCCTCACAGAGTATTAACTCGTCCCCACTGGAATCCACCACCACAGGTCCCTCTGTACGTTCTGGAGGCTGGTCTCCCTGGAAGAGTTGATAATTCATTTTTATGAACATCATCTTCTCCACATTTTGTGGAAGCAACCTCCTACGCCTTTCGCTGACAAGGTTCCCGGCTGCACTAAACACTCTTTCGGAGTACACACTGGAGGGGGGGCAACTCAGGTAATATAGAGCCAGTTTGTACAGGGGCCTCCAAATTGCCTCTTTTTCCTGCCAGTACAGGTATGGACTGTCTGACATGCCTACTTGGATGCTGTCACCGATGTAATCCTCCACCATTCTGTCAATGGTGACAGTATCGTATGTAGTGACAGTAGACATGTCAGAAATTGTTGCCAGATCCTTCAGTCCGGACCAGATGTCCAAACTTGGTCCTGCCTGCCCTGCATCACCGCTAGCGGGTTGCGTAGGATACCTAAGTTTTTTGCTGGCAGCCCCAGTTGCGGGAGAAAATGAAGAAGGAGCTGTTGACATGTCACGTTCCGCTTCAGCTGACAGTGTGTTCACCAGCAGGTCTTTGCACCTCTGCAGGCTTGTGTCGGCCGGAAAGAGAGACACCACATAGGCTTTAAACCTAGGATCGAGCACGGTGGCCAAAATGTAGTGGTCTGATTTCAACAGATTGACCACCCTGGAATCCTGGCAAAGCGAATGAAGGGCTTCATCCACAAGTCCCACATGCCGAGCGGAATCGCTCCGTCTTAGCTCCTCCTTCACTTTCTCCAGCTGCTTCTGCAAAAGCCTGATGAGGGGAATGACCTGACTCAATCTGGCAGTGTCTGAACTGACTTCATGTGTGGCAAGTTCGAATGGCTGGAGAACCTTGCACAACACGGAAATCATTCTCCACTGCGCTTGAGTCAGGTGCATACCCCCTCCTTTGCCTATGTCATAGGTGGATGTATAGGCTTGAATGGCCTTTTGCTGCTCCTCCATCCTCTGAAGCATATAGAGGGTTGAGTTCCACCGCGTCACAACCTCTTGCTTCAGGTGATGGCGGGGCAGGTTCAAGAGTGTTTGCTGGCACTCCAGTCTTCGGGCACGCAGATGCTGAATGGCGAAAGTGGCCAGAAATTTTTTGGGCCACCCAAAGCGTCTCCTGCACGCCCCTGTCGCTTTTCAGAAAATTCTGCACCACCAAGTTTATTGTGTGAGCAAAACATGGGACGTGCTGGAATTTGCCCAGATGTAATGCCCGCACAATATTGGTGGCGTTGTCAGATATCACAAATTCCCAGGAGAGTCTAAGTGGTGTAAGCCACTGGGCAATGATTTCCCTCAGTTTCTCTAAGAGGTTGTCGGCGGTGTGCCTCTTACTGAAACCGGTGATACACAGCGTAACCTGCCTTGGAACGAGCTGGCGTTTCTGAGATGCTGCTACTGGTGACGCTGCTGCTGTTGCTGCGTAAGGTAATACATCTACCCAGTGGGCTGTCACAGTCATATAGTCCTTAGTCTGCCCTGTTCCACTTGTCCACATGTCCGTGGTTAAGTGGACATTGGGTACAACGGCATTTTTCAGGACACTGAGGACACTTTTTCTGACGTTTCTGTACAGTCTCGGTATCGCCTGCCTAGTGAAGTGGAATCTAGACGGGATTTGGAACCGGGGACACGCTACCTCCATCAATTGTCTAAATCCCACTGCACTAATGGCGGATACCAGACGCACGTCTAACACCAACATAGCAGTCAAGGCCTCAGTTATACGTTTTGCTTCAGGATGACTGCTGTCGTACTTCATCCTCCTCGCTAAGGACTGTTGGAGGGTCAATTGTTTAGTAAAAGTAGTGGTGTTCCTACTTCCTCTCTTTGATGATGAACGACTCCCAGCAGCAGCAACAGCAGCAGCGGCAGCAGTAGGCGTAGCAATGCAGGATCCTCCGGAGGAATCCCGGATAGGAGAGTCAGTCATGCCAGTGACATGGCCTGCAGGACTACTTCCGATCCTGACTAAGGTGGAAATTGACGAGGAGGGAGTTGACGGTGTGGTTTGCAGGCGCTTGGATACAACAGGACAACAGGATTTAGGTGTCCCTGGACTGCTTACGGTCTTAGCCAAAGTTTCTGAACTTGACAGTAACTTATTATGAACGCGCTGCAGGTGCCGTATAAGGGAGGATGTTCCTAGGTGGTTAACGTCCCTACCCCTACTTATTCCACCTTTACATATGGTACATATGGCAAGACAGTTGTTGTCCGGATTTGGATAGAAATATTGCCAGACCAAAGAGGTGGAATGTTTGGTCTTCTGCCCAGGCATGAACGTGATGGGCTTTTTCATCCCACGGACAACAACTGTCTCCCCTGGAGCCTGATTTAAACAAACCACCTCACCATCAGAATCCTCCTCGCCAACTTCCTCCTCAGCGCCAGCTACACCAGTATCCTCATCCTGTTGTACTTCTACAGTGACATCTTCAATTTGCATATCAGCAAGTGGACTGTGGGTGCTCCTTTCAGCACTTGCAGGGGGCGTGCAAATGGTGGAAAGAGCCACCTCTTCCCGTCCAGTGCTGGGAAGGTCAGGTATCGCAACCTCCACCACACTTGGACTCTCCTTGGGGATTTGTGATATCTTCTTAGAATGCACAGTTCTTCGCTGTGCTTTTGCCAGCTTAACTCGTTTGATTTTTTTAGTGGGAGGAGGGCTTCCATCGTCATGTGAAGTTGAACCACTAGTCATGAACATAGGGAAAGACCTTAGCCGTTCCTTGCCACTCCGTGTCATAAATGGCATATTGGCAAGTTTACGTTTCTCTTCAGATGATTTAAATGTTTTTTTAAGGTCATTTTCCTGAACTTTGTCATTTGGGATTGTATGTGGCTTCTACTATGACATTGGGCATTGGCCTTGGCAGACGACGTTGATGGCATGTTATCGTCTATGTCATGACTAGTGGCAGCAGCTTCAGCACTAGGAGGAAGTGGTTCTTGATCTTTCTCTATTTTTTTTTTATCTGAGAAAGTTTGGTCCTCCATTTATGTTATATCGATTTGATATATACGTGCGGCTAAACACAGAAAATATTTTTTTATTTTTGCTGGAGAGTAGTGCACTTTGTGGGTTACACCACCCTTTAAGAAATGAGCCAGCCGGCTCTTTACTTATGGGACACAGGCGCACGCTTGGCACTGCTCCTTTGTTGATGCACGTGCGGCTACTGCGCACACAATTCACAAACACAGAAAATATTTTGTTATTTGGTTTGGAGTGTACTTTGGGGGTTACAGCACCCTTTAACAGTCAAGCCAGCCGGCCCTTTACTTATGACACAGGCGCACGGTTAGCACTACTTTGTTGATGCACGTGCGGCTACTGTGCACACAATTCACAAACACAGAAAATATTTTGTTATTTGGTTTGGAGTGTACTTTGGGGGTTACAGCACCCTTTAACGGTCAAGCCAGCCGGCCCTTTACTTATGACACAGGCGCACGCTTGGCACTACTTTGTTGATGCACGTGTGGCTACTGCGCACACAATTCACAAACACAGAAAATATTTTTTTATTTGGTTTGGACTGGAGTGTTCTTTGGGGGTTACAGCACCCTTTAACGGTCAAGCCAGCCGGCCCTTTACTTATGACACAGGCGTACGCTTGGCACTACTTTGTTGATGCACGTGCGGCTACTGCGCACACAATTCACAAACACAGAAAAAATATTATTTTTTTAGCACTTGGGGGGAGCACCCCTGATGGACAGAGCACCCCCTGGACAACACTACAGCACCCCTTTAGGACTGGGACACTGCACAGGACTTTGGAGTGGACACAGCCCCTATGGAGATCTGACTGCACAACACAGTCCAGCCAGCCCCTATGGACTTTGAAGTAGTGGACACAGCCCCTATGGACAACAGCAGCACAGCGCAGCACAGCACAGCACAGCACAGCACAACACTACTCTGCACTACACTACACAGCCCAGCCAGCCCTAACTCCCACCCTCCCTCTTCACTGTCCACAGCCGAGTGAGAAAATGGCGCCGGCGCGGGTACCTTATATGGGATCCAAAACCCGCGAGACCCGGAAGGCGGGATGATGACGTTTTGCCTCGATTTCAGATCCGAGTCAGGCGGGAAAAGTCGAGCCTGACTCGGATCTGCCTCGGATCGGGGGGGCTCGGGGGGGTTCGGATTTCAGAAATCCGAACCCGCTCACCCCTAATTATAACTAATTATTATTCTCATGGTTTATTTATATAGCATCACTATTTTATGCAGTGCTGTACATAGAATATTTGTCATGAATATCAGTCCCTGCACCATCAGAGCTTAAAGTCTAAAGTCCCTAACACACAAGTGCAGGCACACACAAACTGGTGGGTGTAATTCAGTCAGAAGCCAATTACCCTACCAGTATGTTTGTAGAGTGTGGGAGGGAACTGAAGCACCCAGAGGAGACCCACACACATGCGCGCGCACACACATACACACACACACACACACATGCGTGCGCACACACATACACATACACAGACACACACACTCACACACAGAAAACATAGTAATCCTACTTTTCTGCTTAGGGTCATCTCTACTTTTCGTATCAGTCAACTAACAATAAAGAACAATGGTTACAAAGGGTGGATCTTGTTCTTCCTGTAGGGTCTCATCAAGAACAAGCTCCTACCAAACAGATTCATGCCAGATGTATCATGGATCTCATTATGCAGTCCTACAGGGGGTAATAAAGTAAGGTGCTAGAAGTAATAAAGGGGTATTCTAACAGAGCGGTGACAACCTCCTTGGTATCCAGCGATCAGGATTCAGCAGACGACTTATTCAATACTGCAGGGTGGTCACCTTTTCATACCTTTACCAGACATAGGCCCTCATTCAGAGGCGCTCGCAAAATGCGAGGGGTCGCTCTGAATGTGGGCGGCTGCTTGGGTTTTGAAGTGCGGCCTCCTGGTCGCTAGCTAAGCTGTGGGTTACCACCTACAGCTTTAGCGACCGACCAGTTGATGATCGCGATGGTCAAGACCATCGTGACCATCGGGGCTTGCGAAAAGACCCTAAGGTTGGGTCCTGGCAACAGCAAGCCCCAGGGAGCTTCCTGCTCTGATCGAGCAGGAAGCTCTCTCACTGACATCACTACTGATGTCAGTGCGGCCTCCCAAAAAAAGGCAGGCGTTCCTTAAGGAACGCCTCCGTTTGTGAAACCACCCACCCGCCACGCCTACAAAATGGGGCAAGCTGTCGATCAACATCGACAGCCGCCCCTTTTATAGTGAGTTTCGGAGCAAGATAATTTCTCTCTCGCTCCGAGGCTTGCGCACGCGCAGTGCGGCCGCTGTGTGTGCTCAGGGCCTAAACATCGACCCGCCTGCGAGCGCTCAGCGCTTTCGAGCGGGTCTGAATGAGGTCCATTATCTTTTGGATGTGATATCTTCTGCCAATGCTCAGCTTCGGTGGAATATTATTCAGTTATTTAAATAAAAAAAAGTGTTTGTGGCAATTACTTGCACATTACTTATTAATTACTTGTGTCACTTGGGTAAATTCCATTTCCAGCGGATGGCTGCCATTTAGTTGAACAGGAAATTATTCTACACTCCATGGCAGCCAGTTATTTCCCATCCCTGATGTCTGTTTATGTTCTGTAGGACATGACGGGAAGTTTCTTAGAGACTTTTCTTTGCCTGTGTATACTTAGCTGACTGAGGCGTTAACCCACTTGAGGGTGACTGCCATGGAATATACCAAAGAGTAGAAACAATTTGTTTAATGTGATTGGTTATGTGTTGCCAAATGGCATTTATGAGCATAAACTGAATGTGGTGTATAATGAGTTGTTTGGTATAATGGGTGATTTGGTATAATGGATAATTTAGTACAATGGGTGATTTGGTATAATGGCTAATTTGGTATAATGGGTAATTTCGTACATTTGTTGATTTGATATATTGGGTGATTTGGTATAATGGTTGATTTGGTACAATGGGTGATCTGGTATAAGGTGTAATTTAGTATAATGGGTGACTTGGTATAATAGGTGATTTGGTATAATGGGTGAAAATGGGTAATTTGATAAAATGGTTGATTTAGTATACTGGGTAATTTGGTATAATGGGTCATTTGATATAATGGCTAATTTGGTATAAAGGGTGATTTAGTATAATGGGTAATTTGGTATAGTGTGATTTGGTATAATGGCTAGTTTGTTACAATGGTTAGGTATAATGGGTAATTTGGTATAAAGGGTGATTTAGTATAATGGGTAATTTGGTATAGTGTGATTTGGTATAATGGCTAGTTTGTTACAATGGGTTATTAGGTATAATGGGTAATTTGGTATAATGGGTGATTTGGAATAAAGGGTAATTTGGTACAAAGGGTGATTTGATATAATGCCTATTTTTTTTACAATGGGTGATTTGGTATAATGGGTAATTTGGTACAATGGGTGATTTTGTATAATGGGTGATTTGGCCAGGCAGTAAGTGGGAATTATTATCTTTCCACATGTTTTGTGATCAGTCAGCCAAAAAAATTTAACTCCAATATGGAAAACTTGCAAACTTAATATTTAAATAGACTAAAAGGACAGTGTAACTTGGGGGTGTCCCCATCACATGTGAGGGTTCACAAAATGTTGCACAAATAAATGAGGTCATTGTTTTTTATCTTCTATCAATGTGCTATTATTTTAGTATTTAAATGGAAAGCTGATTGGGCGTCCAGTTGTGGGTAACAAACAATTACTGAGTTAACAGTGTAATCTACGTATCTGATATTTAGGCAAACTGCAAGGGCGTTCATGAGGCAAAGTGATTGAATTTAGTTGCCAGTCTATCTGAAATGACAGTCGCAGGGTTATGGAAGTCACCACCATTGTGAAATTTAATGCAGTATGATATAAAATTGTCTGAATTATTTCTGTTGTGTTGAGATATGATACAAAGCTGTTCATGTGTTTGGTTATAAACGTATAAATGCAGAGAACACAATACAGCTAAGTCATATTACGGGGCAATGAAAAAATGCAACTGTGCCCACTCATATACAGTATATGTATAGTTGGACCCATGCTATTGCTTTGCCAGACAATATCTTGGGGTGGATGATGGCACCTGGAGTCTGTCCTCTGTGACGGAGGTTCTCCACACCGTCCTGCATCTGTTTGACTAATGTATCGAGTTGGCGTACAGGTAACCCCTTCCAGTGCGCATGCATCATCATATCATGTGACTGACAGTGCACATGATAATGTAGTGAGTTATATGCAATGGCAGCTCCAAAATTCAAATAAGGGAGCTACACCAACTGCGAGTGATGTTTGGCAGCGTTTGAGGGGGCAGTTGTTGTGGCTCCCCTATTTGAATTTTGGATTGCACTTTAGCCCCAACTCTCAAGCCTCCACTGGTCATCTGTGTCCCCGGGGCGCCTGTACATTGTGGACCGGTATTGTATAGGCTTGGTAAAAAAACACTGCCTGTTCTAGTACTTATCGCATATATTCATACACAGAGATAACCACAGGGCATGGTTTGTTAGGGATATTTAAAGAGAGGTATGAGAAATGTTTAGTATTTTGTTTGACATGAAGTTGTCCTTTTTGCTGAGTGCTTCGCATAGGAAAGTCAAATGTCTGCTGTGCTGGAGTCAGGATAGTAGCTAGAGGCTGGGAATGCTGGCAATGCCGGGCAGCTCTATGCAGAAGAATAGGAGGAATGTCAGGCTGTATAATGCAACAATATACAGAGGTAGAAACATGGAGGAACCTAAAGCAGCAAACTGAAGATATATGTATCACTAGTAAAACATGATACCTAACTGCGTGTAGTAAGAATCTCTATAGATAGATGCAATGAGGAATATATGTCTTCAGGAAATTTGTGAAATGAGAACTATCTGTTTCATGTAGTTACACCTAATTGCAGCTTAAGGACTATGGATAACTGTAATATTAATTGTGTGTTATAAGCAGGGATGTGTGGTCAGGGTAGGCAGAGCCTCCCCTATCATACTCCTGAGATTTGATATAAAATGATTAGAATAATACAAAGAAGATATTTCTAACTTATAAGTATCTTATTTGTTTATTGTAATAATTTTTATAATTAACACTCACCAGGTTTGTGGAGCTCCCTGGGACTGCAGATGAGGAAGCTACAGCTCAGCCTCTCTTCTGTATAGTCAGACACTGCTTGCAGAGCTGGAGGCGGGGTCACACTACGGGCAGTAAGCTGTACAGAAAGAGAGCTAAAAAAGGCATGCCTCTGGGTATGGGGGCATGCCTTGAGCACTGATGGACACTTTGGATCTGCCATGTGACCAGGAAGTGCACTGCAGTGTTTAGAGATTGGAGCTCAGTCAGCAGAAGCAAGAGAAGATGCAGTGATACAGGTAGGAGAATCAATGGACACTGAAGCTTAGTGTAGTAAGGGGAGAGTTACAGTAAGTAGGGAGTGAGACAGGCTCCCAGCACTCAGACCCAACTCCATGTGTGCTTCCCCAACCATTAACCTCACCGCACATCACTGGTTATAAGTGTTGTAAATTTTAAAATGTAAAAGGCTGTGCATTACATATACAATCATATGGATGACAAGCAACAAGTGTGGCCCAGTTGTATGCAATTTACTAAAATGTTAATTGTGCCCATAACAAATACAAATTGTTATTGTATCTTACTGTACCCGTGTCTCTGCCCTTTTTTGGGTAAGATATACTTACCATGAAGTGGCCGCATTATGGTAAGACCATCATATCATCAACTTGACTATGGTAACTGCAGTGGCGTCATTGGAGTCAGTGACACCCGGTGCACCCAATAAATAGATTCCCTGTGCATGCCAAAGGGTCCATAAAGGATGTGTGGACTTGCTGGGAAGGGGCGTGGCATTGCGGCACTTCCCCAGTTTAATCACTCTGGGGGTGTGTCCTGATTCTGAGTTGCATGCACGCACTGCTGATGTCGTGCACAATGGAACTATTTTTTCTTCATGCGTCTAAGTCGCACCGCGCATGTGTTCCGATTGCATTTGGACACAGTTGCAATTTCAGATGCATGCACAAGGAAGTGACAGTGAGGTGGAATAGTACACGCACGAGGAAGGTTCACCTTATGGGCGCATTTGGGAGTTTCACTGAAAACGGTTACATACACAGATGCTCAATCGCTCACATAGGAGGCCCTACTCGGACGGAGAAGCTGATCCTGCAATAGAGCTGGCGCAAGTTTCGATGGAGCAACTGATGGTATAAAGATGCACCAATCCGTATTTCTGCATCTACGGAAGCTGACAGTGGGCGTTCTAGTTTTTACACACTGGGACACCAGGGAAGGGCTTTGTGTGGTGGCATTAGCATAAAGTCATAGAGGTCTATTAACTAAGCAGTGTTAGGAGACAGAGTGAAAAGTGATAAGGTGCCAGCCAATCAGCTCCCAACTGTCATTTTTCAAACACAGCCTGTGAGATGGCAGTTGGGAGCTGATTGGCTGGCACCTTATCACTTTTCACTCTGTCTCTTATCACTGCTTAGTACATAGACCCCATAGACAGGGAACCGGCAATAGATGCAGAAATGGACAGTTCTGCGTCCGACTCAGAATTAGACTCTATACTGTATTGCGATTCTTAGTAGATACTAGTAAGCATGTGGTTTCAATACATTTAATGGTAAAAAATGGATGGTCAGCCGTTGTTCCATTGTTTTCCAGAGCCCGTATTTTGTGTGGTTTCTCGTCAGTTTGGGCATTAGTAAAACAGAGGGATACAATAGCACTGATAGACCACCGGAAAACCGCTAAAAATGCGAAGTCGGCGCTTAGTGAATATGCCCCCATGTCTCTTTAATAATTTACCATTGGTTTGAAAACTAATTTTAATTCATTTCAAACTTCCTCTACTCATGAGACAGAGAAGCTTTGCACATGCCCAGCTCACTTATTAACATGGTCTGGACAGAGCCGGGGACCCAGGGCACTTAAGAGATGGGTCCGCTCCCACTCCTTCAGCCCTCTCCGTATTGTCAGCGTTGCCTCCACTTGTCATCCAACCCGCCCCCGCTTGTCATCTGGCCCACCTCCACTTGTCATCCAGGCCACCCACATTCTTCATCCAGCCCACCCCCACTCGTCATAGGATAGTGTGTAAATACTCCCAGCACCACAAATGTGTTAAACATATTGTAGTGGCTCCAGTTTGTATTTTACCACACATTAACCCTAGGTCACAAACGTCACAGTCCCCCACGTTGGTGATGCAGCTTTATGTGGGGGCACCCCAGGCTGTGACCCTTTGGCGACCTCCCTTTTTGCCCTGTTGTTAATTCGACTTAGGTGGGCTTAATTGAGAGCACAATATAGCTCTTTGCAAAGTCAAGTTGTTAACATATGATATGAGCTACAGTACATTGCAGGCTTTCTCCTTAGGGAAAGGGTTGAGGACAGGTGCAACTTAAGTATATATTTAGGGTGACCATCTTTTTATAGGGCCAACCAAGCACACATCCTTACCAGACCAAAAAAGACTGCTTTCCTTTCACGGCCAGTTTATTTGATGGCTGAAAACGTGACCTAGAATGTGGGATATATGAAGAAACCGTACTAGTAGCACAGAGGGTACTCTCCTCTCCTGGACAGGCAGCTCATAAAGGAATAATAATGGGGTTCTAACAGAGTGAGCCTCCACGAAAGGGATGTATATAGGTAAAGTGCCCAACTATGGGGAATTGTCCAAATGTGGAGAATCCCTCTCATTATCATCATACTATTATATTACATTAGTTCATTTTGAATGTACAGATTGATACACTGATGCACATTTGCTGCCTGTACTGCAGAGGACTCAGTGTGGAATCGTCATGTTAAATCAAGGCAGATCACATAGGTTAATATTTTGGTGAGTTAGGTAAAATCTTTTCCTATGCTTTGGGGGTGCTGTGTGAATTTGTTTGTTTGATCCTCACCCCAGTGACTCACCAGAACCGCACATGACTCAGCCTTTTTCATGCATTTTTTGGGTTAGGTGAATCGCAAGCTATTAATCATCCAGGTTTTTCCAACATATGTCAGACCACACAGACTTCCAGAAATGAAGATGCTCAGACAGTAACGCACATGGCCTTTCCCTGAAGTGGTGTCTTTTTTTCCCAGTCTGTGGGTGTTATAAAGATGTTCCTGTAATCAGTTTATTGCCGACACAGCACTTAAAGCATCTGTAATATTCATTCCTTGTCGCTGGTAGAAAGTGCAGGACAATTTGAACGTCACTCAGTGGTATTTTCCATTAGTGATGATGTGTAAGGTGTAAGGTGCAGTCCAATGACCTAGCCATGTAGATATGTTTGAAAGTTTGACAGCAGCGCACATTTTTATGCCCTTAGTTCACCTATACATTTCTTACGACAGACAGGGCCTGCTGGCTATATCATAATATCTCCCTAAATACGTAAATGTAGAACAAGTGCATCATATTCTGAGGAAATTAAAAATACAATTTTAATACTTATGATTTATGGCCAACTGTGTGGCTAGTTGGGAGGCTGTTTATCATTATGCTGTCATGTTGATGGGCCTATTTGTATGTGGATGCCTGGAGCTATAGTCCTATCCACCCTATTGTTAATCTGGTCCTGCCTACATTGTTAACTTGGCCCTGAAGGGGTGTAGTCATTATGTTGTCATTGAACATGTTGGTATCTGCAGAATTCAACATGTGAAATGGAGATATTCCGCCTGGACTGGCTGCAGAGGATTAGAGATAGGCTACGTAAGGCGAGGCTTAGGCACTAGTGGGGAGGGTTAAGGTTAGGCTATGGGAGGGGAGGTTAGGGTTAGGCACTAGTGGGGAGGGTTAAGGTTAGGCTATGGGAGGGGTGGTTAGGGTTAGGCACTAGTTGGGAGGGTTAAGGTTAGGCTATGGGAGGGGTGGTTAGGGTTAGGCACTTAGTGGGGAGGGCTAAGGTTAGGCTATGGGAGGAGTGGTTAGGGTTAGGTACTAGTGGGGAGGGTTAAGGTTAGGCTATGGGAGGAGTTTTTAGGGATAGGCACTAGTAGGGAGGGTTAAGGTTAGGCTATGGGAGGAGTGGTTAGGGTTAGGTACTAGTAGGGAGGGTTAAGGTTAGGATACGGGAGGGGAGGTTAGGGTTAGGTACTAGTGGGGAGGGTTAAGGTTAGGCTATGGGAGAAGTGGTTAGGGTTAGGCACTAGTGAGGAGGGTTAAGGTTAGGCTATGGGAGGAGTGGTTAGGGTTAGGCACTAGTAGGGAGGGTTAAGGTTAGGATACGGGAGGGGAGGTTAGGGTTAGGTACTAGTGGGGAGGGTTAAGGTTAGGCTATGGGAGGAGTGGTTAGGGTTAGGCACTAGTGGGGAGGGTTAAGGGTTAGGCTATGGGAGGAGTGGTTAGGGTTAGGCACTAGTGAGGAGGGTTAAGGTTAGGCTATGGGAGGAGTGGTTAGGGTTAGGCACTAGTAGGGAGGGTTAAGGTTAGGATACGGGAGGGAAGGTTAGAGTTAGACACTAGGAGGAGGGTTAGAGGTCAGGATTAATCATACTTATCCACTGGAAGAGCCAAAGGATCCACCAAAACTAATTAAGCCTTCACTGCCAGACGCGGCAGACACACAGGAACGGTTTGACATCATTGTAATTCCTCAGTGTTGACATTATGAATGCTGACGTGGAAAACATCAACAAAATATACCACACCCGGCCCTGAGAACTCCCTATTACAACCCAGTTACGCCTCTTCAATTACAAGTGGTGATGCCACTAAAATGCGCAGGACTCTGTATCGCTCATACTTGCGTATACAAAGTTCCAGTGCATACATTCAGTCCGGCATGAGGTTGAAAATATCTAAAGATTGGGTACAAGAAAATATACGTGAGTGAATCAATCTGTCTGTTGTTGAAATTCATAAGAATTATATCAAATAAATCCATCTGCAAATTGTCCCCGATTCAAACGATATTTGGTGGAATAAAAATTGCCCAGTTGTACCTGACTAATCGCTGTCAGATAAACAAAACAGTAACACCGCCAGCTGCTTCTGATAATAATCATATTAAAGTAACATGCAGAAGCTTCAATCTCATTCTTCCTCTTTGTACGAAAGGAGGAACATATGTCGGTGTCTCGGGCTGACTGATGTAATTTTACATGTACTGCTGTCTATACTTCCCAGCCTGTACACTATAGAAATTTGTCAGTTACACATATATTTTACACACCTTATAACAGAGATTTGTCTTTCGCTCACCAAGGCTTTCAATTGTCTTATGAAATAAACACAGTAGTAGGTGAGGGTATTGGACTATAATTTATTCTATCGACAGAAAGTTGTCTGTTTTATAAAGTCACATTTTTCACTGAAATAAATAAAGATATAGGTGGGTATAGGATATTTAAATATTATTTATTCTATTTGAACCAAAACATTGTTAATTTTATAAATGTATCCATTTTGCTCAAATGAATACTGCAGTCGCTAATATAGAAGTTCTCTAAATACAATTAATATGATTAAAATACTCATGATGACGAAACTAATAAAGATAATCTGTAAAGTGTAAAAATAAAAATAATAATAATTGCATGTTTTAAGTAACAAAAGCTAAAAAATGTTTCCTAGTCTCTCTCCACATTCATCACAACAGCGAGATTTGCGGAGTATCCCTGTGCAACCAAGCCTGTAACTAGGGGTGAAACTTTTGACAAGCGAAGATTAGAGCCAACGGTTCCATTTTCAATCTGAGCGAACGCGTCTCAATCTCAGTAAGAGCCCTGGAAGCAAAACTGATGGCTTTGTTTATGCTACAGGTGGATAGCACCAAAACCATGCTGGGAGACATAGGCAGAGATCAACATAGGAACATGCACATGAAAAAACTGGTCTTTTAACTCTGGAACAACTTGTTGAATGACATGCACGTGAGCACAAAAAGTTATTAATCCAAGTTTTATTCTGTCCTGCAAACCTATAGGAGTGCTTTCACATTACTGTCCACTATTTGAAACTACAGCCGGAAATTTGTGGATTGCAGCGTGGCCAAACACATGGGGCCAAATGTAATTGGGTGAGTTTAGCAATAAACTCTCACATTGGTCGAGTTTTATCTTCAAAATATGAAAACATCTGGATGAGAGTTTAAACCGTGAGAGTTTTTTGAGTCTAAAAACATGTGAGTTTGCCTGTTCTCAGACACTATTATATTGAGCAAATTTAAAAAGTGTTAGAGGTTAATGCTAAACTCCCACATTTTCTAAACTCTCGCCCTAATAGATTTGGCCCATGGTCTTTATTACCTGGCCACTGTAAGCAATTAGATTCACAGTGTGACAGAAGTCAATAGGTGTTTTGGGGTTTGTGCGCTGCAGGAGTTCACGTGACATGACGTTGCGCTAGGAGCCATTCCTTCTTGAACTGGAGCTATGCGTCTGCGGTGGCATTAGCATATCTATGCTTTGGAGATCTTGTGCCATCACAACATGACGCCATGTAAAGTGGTCTGTGTGCAAATCACCACAGGATTCTGGAGAGCAGCAGAAGTGTGTCTTTACTGACAGCAGTCACGCTGAGCACTAGCTGCAGAAGCAGGGGCGTATCTAATGGGTGCAGGGTGTGTGGGGAACACGGGCCCTTGGTCCAGGTGGGCCCTGCATCGCACACCCTGCATCCATAGCATTACTTACCTCTCCGGAATCCCACGTCGGAGCGGGGGTCCGGCGATGTAAAAACGACTGGAAAATGGCCACCACGGCCATTTTCCCGTCGTGTGCGCATGCACAGTACAGGGAAAATGGCCGCCACAGCCATTTTCCCGGTGACCTGTGCATACTCTATAGACTCTGGGCACACTCTAGTGCCCAGAGTCTATAACTCCAGCGCTGGCCGCGCACAGCTCAGTGCGCTGCCGGCCGCCGGACAGAGAGGAGGGGGCCCGGGTCTGAGACTGCACATGGGCCCCCTCCTCTGTAGAAACGCCCCTGTGCAGAAGCACTTCCTATATAACAAACACATCCTCTATAACAAGGGAATGGCAATGATGCAACTTCTGCTATCCATATACAGCATACATGTGCACCCTGAATGTAACAAGGGAGGACCGCAGCAGGTATCTCAGTTTATGACTGCAAAAGCCGCCACTATAGGTTTCTAAAGGGGTGATATTGACGATTGGAATGTTATAGTGGATACAGTGTCAAACAGAGAACTAATATAAGATAAGTTGCAAACTGTATCTCATTTTTTGACATACGGATAACCTGTTTTTTCTTACTATAGAATTCAACTTTGTTTATTATTTTTTGAACGTATTATACCACTTAAACATATGAGATACATTGATACGATGTTGTTGCAATTCTGAATAATACTGACATAGCTATGGATGCAAGATACATCTTTAAAAAGAGTGTGTTTATATGAGAAGAAGAAACTTTTTCTTGGTATTGC
Organism: Taudactylus pleione; assembly: GCA_031769625.1. NCBI lineage: Eukaryota > Metazoa > Chordata > Amphibia > Anura > Myobatrachidae > Taudactylus > Taudactylus pleione. The sequence continues at coordinate 6,848,894 of JAUIMM010000229.1, read as the reverse complement.
AGTATTTCTGTTTACAGGAAACTTTGGGCCTGATTCAGACCCACTCGCGAGCGTCTGTCCGCTCGCAAGTGGGTCGATGTTATGCACTGAGCATGCGCACGACGGAGGGAGCTCCGTCGTGCGCATGCGCCAGACGCGACGAGCGAAGGAAAGTCCTTCGCTCGTTGTGTCCGATCAAAGGGGGCGTGCTGTCAATGTTGATTGACAGCACGCCCCCTTTGGTGGGCGTGCCTCCCTGACGGGGGCGTTCCCACGGGAACGCCTTCCGTCAGAAGCCGGCCCACTGACATCACTAGTGATGTCAGTGGGAGTGATTTGGGCTCTGATAGAGCCAAAATCACTCCGGAGCTTGCGGTTGAAAACCTCAACCGCAGGCTCCGGCTCGCAAATTCGATGGTCGCGATGGTCTCGACCATCGCGGCCATCACAAAGCACGCTCGTATAGCCTGTGGGTGGTGACCCACAGCTATACGAGCGTCCAGGAGGACGCTCCATGAAAATGGAGCCCGGCCCTCATTCAGAGCGTGCGCTCTGCTCAGAGCTTACGGCTCTGAATGAGGGCCTTTGTATTGTTTTCCCCTTTTTCTTCTTCTTATCTTTATATGGGAACATATTAACTACAAGTCCTGTATTAATTTTGCTTGTATCGGTGACAAGGGTTACACATTAGGGGTACAGACAATGAGATATACAAGTTTGCTATCTCTATACCGCTGCGTCCATAGAAATTGTTAGTTTTTGTTAGCAACAAGAGTTAGTGCGAGTGTGTATGTTCAGGCAAGTAAGATTATGACTAGATAGCCTTTATACTATATTATTAAAGACAAATTGGATTATGGACTAGAATATCTGAATACATTATTTTGGATATCAAATATTTGCATGGTTTGATCAATAACTACTTATATATCAAGGTTATCGGACCTGGTATAGGATATATCTATCCTGCATAAAATTCCTCTTATTGAATTAGGTATATATATGTATGTTTTGTACCGTTTATGTGTGTGTGTCTGGTTCTCGATTTTTTTAATGGTTACTTATTAAAAGTTAATTTTTAATTAGATCATGTTTCATACTTAAGCAGTGCCCCCAAAAAGAGTCTTCTTTTGTCTCTTGGTTTATTTTGAGCTTTTCTCTGACTCTGGGGAGCACCACCAACAAACATGGATATAGTCCACCGTGTGGCAATGAATATTTCAAATTGGTAATTGTCAAAATTTCAACAGACTGATATTGTATTTGTTGAATCAGATTTTTGGATCCGATATCATTGCACCAGTCCTGTGCGATTCTCATTTCTTTGTTTTCATTTCTAAAGGGGTGCTAAGCTGACGAATATACCAGGGTCAAAAACGCTAAGATTTCCAGAGCTTGGCCCTAGCTACTAACACCACCTAAGCCTCTCTTTCGTAAATGTTACCATAGAGAGATTCCTCTCCTTCAGCCACCACTGATGCATTCGCAGTACACGTGCCCATGCTGAACCTAGAAGCAGAGTGATAGCGTAAGCCCATGTCCCGGCAAGAGTATTCTACTAAATTTGCGTGAACATTTTTAATTTTCACTTTGCAAATATTGGCCCTCATTCAGAGCCGCTCGTTAGCGGCAGTACGCTCGTTCCGAGCGATGTTTGCACATCTGCGCATGCGTACGCGTTTTAGTACGCATGCGCGAACCAGTCAGTGCGGCCGAAAATCCTTTGTACGCTATATAGCGAGTGCCTGCTATTTTGAGTGACAGAATGAGGTGTATGTGGGTGGTAACAGGGGAAGGTGCTTGAAAATGGGGAGTGGAGATCCGAACGCAGGCGTGCTTAAAGGTCAAAACGGGCGTTTTATGGGTGTGTATATTTAAAACAGCAGCGTCATTGACCACGTCACTGGGTTATTTTATAGCCAGAACTGCACGCAAATTTGTGGTAGCAAACACCAACCACAAGAATAGCGAGCAGTTCATACGCTGGTCGATGTACTCGATTAATCTAATAAATAGCGGACATGACGTATGATGCGAGCGGCCAGGGGGCGTTTTTAAGAAATAAACGAGCGTATGTTTTGCACGCTCGTTCAGACTTAGAGGTGTGAACAGACAGCAATGTGCGTACGGATCATTTGAATAGCCACCCCTTGTTTTTAAACGAACGACCGCAAATAGCGAACGGCTCTGAATGAGGGCCATAGTCGTTATTATCACATCCACAGAATTCTAAATGTAATGTATGATAAATGGGTCCCTTTGTGCGATTTGGTGAACTAAAATGAATGGTATATTCAATGCAAATCTAATCCAAAGTTTTTAAAGTTAAACTGATGAGGGCAGATCGGAGGACTTTACTTGGAAGTTGTAAAGCAGATGGCCTTATTTTGTGGCATTGGGTCAAAGAGAACAACGTACTCTAACAGCACGTATATCTCTGAAAGCATTTATTTCTATTTCAGGTAATGTTTTTTTATACATAAATTATAAGCTTTTCTGGACAATTTTTTAATCTACACTAAGATAATATAAAATACGAGAAACTCACGTCATTGGTCATGATTTTGAGCTATGGTTTCTAATGTGGCATCTGTAAACTTATGTAGAGATAAGTGGGTGATGCTTAGATGGGGAAGATAGGGCAACATTGGACAACCTGATTCACACAAGTCAGATTTATTTAAAGGTTGCAGTGGTCCAGAACGAAGTCCAAAATAAATGATAAAATAAAATTCAAATGCCTCCGGTCTCATAGGTAGTATGACTAATATCAATACAAAACACACCCTTTAATTAAGCAAACAGCAATTTTCTATGTTGTTAGTTGATAACCTGGGCACACACTGGCCGATATACTGGCTGATCAATCGATCAGCCAATCTATCTGCTGGCCGTCGCCCAGTGTGTACAGGCGATATGTCTGTGAACCGCGTCGTTCACAGACAAATCGCATTGGCTATGCTGCACAGCCGATTAACAGATATGTCTACAGACTTATCTGTCCAATAAGTGTATACGGGCGTTCTGCAGGCCGCCCGAACACACACAGCGGCAGCTGCAGGGAGGGGGTCGGCCACGCCCCGACCCACCTCCCTGCCAGTGGGACCCGTGGCTGCTGGATCGATGATGGCCGTTCAGTGTGTATGAACGACCATCATCTAAAGATATATCTGAAGATCACTCCATCTGCAAATATATCTTTCCAATGTGTACCCACCTTTAGCCTATAGGCAAAAACAGGAAGTGTTGAAATGGAGAAGGATCCCCCCCAGCATTCACCAGTCCAGCACCCAGACCCTCTGACAGGCTTTTGTAAAAACCACAGTTAAATAACTGATAGGTTATATATATCACACTACTCTTGCACCTAACAGAACAATCTTCATAATAACGTCCTATGTATTAGTCTGCGCTGGTATATCACTCACATGACCTCCTCCTCTATACAACAGAGGAGGTCACAGTGAGGTAGGGATGGTCATCGGTGTGGTATGGTTACCATTGATGGCAATATAGCAAGTGACCATTGATGGTTACCAACTTTGCAAAAGATGACCAATGATGGTTTCTCCAACCGATGGTCATCCCTATTGTTTGACTAACTGGCTCGTGGACCAATCAGAACATAGGGGCGGGCTCTGTGGGTGTCAGGGGAGGAGCTATGCTCAGTGCCCTGACACCTTGTAAAATAAACAAATAAAACATTTGGTTATGCTATGCCATCGATGGAGGGAAACCATCTGGTTCTCCCTCATCGATGGTCAAAACATTAAACATTGGCCATAAACCATCGATGATCATGAATCATCGATGGTCGATGGCCATCCCTACAGTGAGGCAGCAGTAGTGGGGAACGTTGTTCTACAGTGAGGGCCGGAGGAAGATACGTGCATAGTCTCAGCATGATAGCAGCAAACTGAGGGCCTGATTCAGAGCCGCTCGTAATCGGCCGCTCTTTCGCTCCGAGCGATGTTCGCACAACTGCGCATGCGTATGGGTTGGAGTACGCATAAGCGAACCAGTCATTGCGGTCGGAAATTGTGTGCTCGCAAAATAGCGAATGCCTGCTAATTTGAGTGACAGAATGAGGCGTTTGTGGGTGGTAACAGGGGAAGGTGCTTGAAAACGGGGAGTGGAGATCTGAACGCAGGCGTGCCAAACGGTCAAAACAGGCGTTTTAAGGGTGTGCATAATTAACAAAGCAGCGTATTCGACCAAGTCACTTGGTTGTCTTTTAGCCTGAACTGCTCGCATGATTGCGGTAGGAAAATGCTACCACAAGCACTGCGAGCAGTTCAGATGCCTTTCGATGTACTCGATTAATCAAATAAATAGCGGAGATGACGTAGGATGCGAGCGGCCAGGGGGCGTTTTTAAAAAAATAGCGAGCACATGTTTCGTTTGCTCGTTCAGACATAGAGGCGTCAACAGACCGCAAAGAGCGAGCGCTCAATTTAAATAGCTGGCCCCTTTTTCTGAACGAGCGAGCGCAAATAGCGTCCGGCGCTGAATCAGGCCCTGAGCAATTCATTTTTTTCATTTTTCTGCAATGGAACCTCTTTAATTTATCACAACTTAATGAATTTTTCCCGATGCATTGTGCGGGGAAAGCTGGGTTTTCAAAGCCTAAAGTCATAACATTTATTGCAATCTAGCCTCAAAATAAATAATTGTGTTAGTTCAGCATTAATGAAACCATAGTGTACACTGTTTATTGTATTTCTCATGTGTGTAGTTTATCATACCATGTAAAACAAATCTGCAGCAAAATATCTGTGTTTAAATGGATGACCCTTTCATGTTAAATGATTAGCCGTGAAGAAATGTAATGCTAAATTCTTGTGAAGATCAGTGGCTACTAATAGGGCGTGCAATGTCTAATTTAGCATCGCATTTACCTTGGCTGTCTATAAGAGGACACTGCATGGTCACCCTATACCAAAAGAAGTTTGAGAAAATAGTTGATAAAGTCAACAAATCTCAATAAATGTTTATTTATTTTTTTAAAATTAATATCTATCTTCTTTATATGTACAGTCTCTTCAGGTGTACTCAATGATCCAAGTTTATATTTTCACAAAAAAAAAAACATCTGGAACAGAACTGGGAGCTGGGGTATTATAAATCTTACTTGGCCCTTTCAACTGTTATTGAAACTTTTTCAAGATTCTTTTCCCCATGTTTTTGAACTCCATCTAAAATAGCAATCACAGCACTCCTCCTCCTAAATATCTGCACTTCCAAAACACAAATTATTAACCTCACTCCATATTTGTTGAGCTCTCTTGTTTGAGCTCTTATCTACTGAGGGATGCACTGATTGGTCAGAGAGTGGGAACTGCCGTGAATTGACCAATCAATGCATCCCCATTCATTCCTATAGAGAGTGTCCCAGAGTGACCTTTCATTTATGTCGGGGCTCCCTGAGGAACAGTAGCTGCACTTTTTTGTGTTGCCAACATTCGGGATGCTACATGGAATGAAGAGGACATGACCCCTTTCATATTGTAAGTAATAAATTGGTCAGCTAGGACTGTGGACCTCATTCAGAGTCGGTCGAAGCGGTCGCACGGTCGTACGCGAAAAAGGGGCCGTATATGCAAATGATACCCTCGCAAGTTGCGTCCCTAAGTTCGGATCGGTAGTTGGCCGACCAAGGGGAGGAAGCGGTCGGAAGACAAAAAAATACGCCCCTTCTCGTATGCATTGCACGTCATCTCCGGGCATATAAGGATTAATCAAGACCATCGGCAACCATCGGAACTGGTCGTAGAGCTTTAGGTTGACCATACCCTCTCTTAAGTTCTACGATCATGTCAGTGTTCTGCATAGGTGTTGATATAGGAGCGTTTATAGTAGAGATGAGAACTGGACCCACCCAAACTTCCAGAGCCGAGGCGAGAACCGAGTTAGGTTCAGGTTTTCCCGCCTGACTCTGATCCGAAAATGAGGTAAAATGCGCCATCCTCCCACTATCGGATTCTCATGGGTTTTGGATTATATAAAGGTCCCCGAGATCGGCACCATTTTCACTCCAGCTGTAGAGAGAGAAGCTGGCAGACGTAGTCAGTCACTGTCAGTCACTCAGTGTGTGTGTCCAGTCAGGGTCTTGGCCTGAAGGCTGCTGCTGTGTTGTCCATAAAGGGGCTTAGGCTGCAGTATATAAAGGGGGACTTCCTTCAGTGGGTGCTGCAGCTGCTGTGTCACTTGTCCTGTCAATTAACTGTGGCTGCTGCTGTGTGGTTTTGTACTGTCCATCAGGCTAGAGCTGCAGTCCATAAAGGGGTGCTGTGTTGTCCAGGGGGGTTGCTCTTTCAATTAGGGGTGCTCTTCCCCATTGTAAAGTACTTGTTTTCTTTTTTGTGTGTGTGTGCATTAGCAACTAAGCTGCACTATTATATGGTGTCACTGCTGCAGTTTATCGTCCAAGTATTTGTGACTCTGCAGGTGGTCCATCCACACTCAGCAGGGGTGCTTTGTTGTCCATAATAAAGGAGTGCTGTCTGTGTTGTTCATCAAGGGGCTGTTGCCTCATGCAGGGGTGCTCTTCCCCAGTGGCAAAAAAAACTTTGTTCAGTGACACTGCCGGTCAGACCACAGTGTAAATTTGTTGATATGGAGAATGATCAAATGAGAGGAGAGCAGGAACCACATACCAGTCTTGCAGCTGCTGCCAGCAGTCACGATGATGATGCAAGGCCGTCAACGTAATTTATGAAGGCCGATGCCCAAGGGCTTAAGTCAAAATCAAACAGGCAATGTTTTACAGTGTTAAAGAAAAAAAATTTACAAGCTAAGTTAGCCGTAGAGAAACAAAAAATTGGCAATATGCCATTTACTACACAAAGTGGCAAGGAAAGGATAAGGCCTTGGCCTTTATTTATGACTGGTGGTTCTGCATCTTATAATGATGTAAGCCCTTCTCCCTGTAGAAGTGTCAAAAAAATTAAAATGGCTAAGGCACATGAACCAACTGTGTGCTTAGAAAAGTCACAGATCCCCGAGGAGAGTCCAAGTGTGTCCGCAGTTGCCATATGTGAGCCTGATATTTCTAATACTGTATTTGAAAAGGATCCTCCTTCTACCATTTGTGTGCCCTCTGTAAATGTGGGGATGAGCAGCACAAGTCAACAGTCTAATGTAGAAATCGAGGATGCTTCTGTGGAATTGCACCAGGAAGATGAGGATATTTCTGTAGTTGGCGCTAACAAGGATGATGAGGATGTTGATGATGAGGATGTTGATGCCGAGGATGTTGTTTGTGTAAATCAGGCAACAGTTGCTGCCCATGGTATGAAAAAGCCCATTGTTGTCGTGCCGTGGCAAAAGACGAAAAAATCCACTTCTCATGTGTGGAATTATTTTACCCAAATCCAGGCAACAGTTGTCAAGCCATCTGTAATGTTTGCCAAGCAAGAGTGAGTAAGGTAAGGACCTTAACCATCTAGGAATATCCTCCCTGTTAGGTCACTTGCAGCACATTCATCAAATTCAAAGTGTTTTTCAAATTCAGAAACTGCAATCTCCACCATCAACACCTGCATCATCATCAACATCCTCAATTGTGATCAGAGGTAGTGCTGCATCCAATTTCATAAGCATGACTTACTCCTCTCCTATCCGTGATTCCTCACAAGGATCCTTGAGAGCTACGCCTGTTGCTGCTGCTGCGAGTGGATCTTAATCCCAGAAGGGGAACAGGAATAAGACTACTTTTAGTAATTTAAAAAAACAATTGACTGTCAAAGAATCCTTTGCAATGAAGAACAAGTATGACAGCAGTCATCCAGTTGCACAGCAGATTACTGATGCCATAACAGCTATGCTGGTATTAAATGTGCATCCAGTATCTATCCACCATTAATGCAGTAGGTTTTAGACAGTTAATTGAGGTCCTGTGTCCCAGCTACCATGTCCCTTATAGATTCCACTTTGCGAGATTAGCAATTTCCAGTCTGTACAAGGACATTCAAAAAAACCTTGTTAGTGTCCTCCGAAATGCCTTTGTGCCTACTGTCCACTAAACCACAGATATGTGGACAAGTGGGACAGGGCAAACTAAAGATTACATGACTGTGACAGCCCACTGGGTAGGTGTATTGCCTCCAACAGTGCAAACAGCAACATCTAACAAATGCCAGCTCATTCAGAGACAGGCTATGTTGTGTATCACCGGTTTCACTAAGAGGCATACCGCTAAGAACCTCTTAGAAAAACTTAGGGAAATCATTGCAAAATGGTTTACCCCACTTGGACTCTCCTTGGGATTTGTAATTTCTGACAATGCCACCATTATTGTGCGAGCATTACATCTGGGCAAATTTGAACACGTCCCATGGTTTGCTTGCACAATTAATTTTGTGTGCAACATTTTTTTTAAAAATGACAGGGGCATGCAGGAGATGCTCTCGGTGGCCCAAAAGATTTCGGGACATTTTCGACATTCAGCAAGTGCATGTTGAAGATTGCAGCACCAGCAAGTACTGTTGAATTTGCCCTGCCATCAGCTGAAGCAAGAGGTACTGTAGTAACTAAGTGGAATTCTATCCTCTATATGCCTCAGCGGATGGAGGAGCAGCAAAAGGCCATCCAAGGCTACACAATGGCCTATGGTATAGGAGAGGGAATGCACCTTAATCAAGCGCCAGTGGAGAACAATTTCCGTGTTGTGCAAGCTTCTCAAACCTTTTGAACTTGCCACATGTGAAGTTAGTTCAGACACTGCCAGCTTGAGTCAGGTCATTCCCCTAATCAGACTTTACAAAAGCAGCTGGAGAAACTGAAGGAGGAGTTGAAACAGAGTGATTCCGCTAAGAATGTCAGACTTTTAGATCAAGCCCTTCATTCAGTTCGCAAGGCTCCAAGGATCGGCGATATTGTGTGAAGAGGATGTACACACTGATTTGGATGATGATGACAATGACAACATCTGATCTTACCTATGTTCTAAAGCCAGTTTGTGTATGGGATTAACGCCACCAATGTCCACTGCACATTGGCAGCTTGTTTTGTGGGGTCCAAGTGGCAGTCCCTGTTGCTGAAGTGATTGGTTTGTTAAACTGTGAATGTCCTGTTTCACATATACAACATAATGTTGGGTGGGAGGGCCCAAGGACAATTGCATCTTGCACCTCTTTTCTTTGCATTATGTGTTGTTTGGGGCATTGCTGCCTTACACATTTAATTTTATGGTTTATGAATGTCCAGAAATTGTAATGGCCACAGACAGCATCTCCTGTATGCTCCTTTCATTTGAAAAAAAAAATCTGAACCACCAAGTTGATGGGGTGGGCAAATGCGAGCAGCAGAACAGAGCTTTTTCCTGCCAGGATGTGTGCAATAAAGTGCAAATACGTTTAATACAAAAATTTGTTGTGTATATTGGTCACATACATACATATTTACATGGTACATACAGTGCATAAAGCAGGCTGAGGTAACCTGAAGCATGCCACCTGTTGTTGACAAATAACTTCCAGTAGGCCTTGCAAACATCACAGATGCTGGGAGTTCTAGTTCAGCCGGAGAACTACAGGCTGCTTTCCTCTGATGTACAGCAAGTCTTGGTCCCATTATCCCTAACAACCTCCCTGAGTACAAAGTAAACATCTGTTTACAGTATGTTTTAGCAGCACCTCCACAAGCAAGGCCACCTCATTTCTATTAGATGTATAAAAAATTAAAAAACCTCTTCCAGATCAAAGATGTCTTTTAGGAACTGAAGAACTTGATCCTAGATTGATCTTCCCTCATAATTTTTTTAAAGAATCAAAACATTAAAATAAAGAAATGAAAAACTAATCAATCCTTCCGTCATTTCCCTGTCTTCAGTCCATAAACATATTCCAACTCCGTGGGGCCTCTGACCTAGTCAAGGAAAACATTCTTGTTTTTTAAAATGCCTAGGGGTCATATTGTTTATTAAACTGCCATCCTGTCTATCACAGCAATGCCACTCTGTGCTATGTTGGAAGCTGAACTGCCACATGTTAGTGCCGCCCACTGCTGTTGCTTAGCTTAGTCAGCCAGCTAGCTGGATGCAACCTTTTGGCCCTAAACTAGATGAAAAAAATCAATATTGTGAGCTGTGAGGTGGTCAAAATTGATTGGAAGTGACTGGAAATAATTGTTATTGAGATTAATAATACTGTACGAACAAAAACAGAGCCACATTATGCAATTTTAGCTGTTTTTATGATTTTTTAAAGAAAAAATACAGATCTAAACCACGGGGGTCGGCGCACATCCCTAGATTTTAGAGAAGAGGGGGTCCATGTGCAGCCTGCATTTGGGCCCCACTGGCTTCTATGTTGTGTGACCTCATTTGCACACTGCAGGGAGGTCACATGACTCACACAGCACTGGAGTTTTCATCTGTAAAGGTATTAGGCTTTCACTGAAGTGAGATCATGTGTGGAAAGACAGTTTGTGGGGGCATGGGGGGGAGTGCAAGCGAGTGTGGGCATGTGTGGAGATGTGGGTGGCATGAGTGGAGTGGTTGAGTGCATACTTTTGACCTGTAGACTGGAGGGGACTGGGGAAGTGGCCAGGGCTTATTTAGTCATGCTTTGCCATTATACGTATATTGTGGGAGGCACTGTTGACCTCATTCAGAGTCGGTCGAAGCAGCCGCACGGTCGTACGCCACCAATGTTCGCTATACTGCGCATGCGTAAAGTTCACAATGTGCGTGCGCAAACTAGCCGCTATGATCAGAAATTTCTCTCTCCTTGAACACAGCCAGGTCGGTAGTATGAGTGACATATTGAGGCGTTTGTGGGTGGTAACAGGGGAAGGTGCTTGAAAACGGGGGAGTGGAGAGCCGAACGCAGGCGGGCCTAATTATGCGAACAGCGTTTTATGGGAGTGCATACGGTTTATGGGAGTGCATAATTAACAAAGTAGCGTCATGGCACATGTGACATGGGAGGTTTTTACACTGACATGATCGTAGAGCTTAAGAGAGGGTATGGTCAACTTTAAGCTCTACGACCAGTTCCGATGGTCTTGATTAATCCTTATATGCCCGGAGATGACGTGTAATGCGTACGAGAAGGGGGCGTATTTTTTTGTCTTCCGGCCGCTTCCTCCCCTTGGTCGGCCAGCTACCAATCCGAACTTAGGGACGCAACTTGCGAGGGAATCATTTGCATATCCGGCCCCTTTTTCCGTATGACCGAGCGGCCGCTTCGACCGACTCTGAATTAGGTCCTGTATGTGAGTTACATGGGGGGAGATTTTATTGACATTTGGGGAGGTGTTAAGGGGCATATGAGGAGGTATGTGGTGAGGTCTAAGGGGCATTGGGAGAGGTCTATGGCAAATGGGGAGAGGTGGGGGAAATTTTTGTTTGAGATAAACGTCACATTCAGTGAGGTCTTAATGACATGTGAGGAAGTATCCGTTGTGATCTAAATGGCATATGGGGTGGTCTGAGCGGCAGGTGGAGATGTCTCAGTGGTATGTGGGGAGCATTTTTGGAGATTGGAGTGACATGTTGGGAGGTGTTGGGGTCATATGAGAAAGTGTTATGTGGGATGTCTCACTGGCATGTGGGGAGCTTTTCTTTGAGGTCCAAGTGGCAATCAGGAAGGTCTGAGTGGTAGGTGGGGAGGTGTAGCGGTCATGTATGGAGATGTGAATGACATATAGGAACGTGTTGGGGACATGTGAGATGGCCTGAGTGGGATGTAGGGTAGTGTGGGTAACATGTGGGGACATCTCAATTGCATGTGCGGATATCTGAACAGGATATTGAAAGGTCTATTAGGTGTGTGGGGAGGTATGAGTAGCATGTTGGGAAATGTGGGAAGTCTGAGTTTAATGTGGGAAACATGTAGGCAGGTCTGTGGCATGGGGAGGTGTGGGAGGATTTTTGGAAGGTTTGAGTGTTATGTGGGGAGTTGTTGGGGGATATTGGGTGCTTGGAGTGGCATGTACTGTACTCAGGCTACATGCGATGGCATGACTTCTGTGTGGGATCTATGTCCCACTCTTTACTTTCCTTACATTCTGCATGAACCATAGGGAATATGGTGGAAAGATGTAGGTGGTTAAAGTGAGGCGCTATCTATGCCTTCTATGGCACTGGCCACAACCACACAACTCTGAGCATGCCCACACACCACTGGCACCACACATCCACTGTTTCTCAAAGTAGGCCCTTGATCATTTTCAACCCCAGGCCATTGTGCCACTTAAAAGAGGGGAGTACCCACAATTAAATGATTTGGCCCCTAAGTAGCTATTGCCTGATGATCACCAGACAACATCACCCTGCGCTACGTAGAAATAACTTTGTGATTAAATGGAAGGAGGACACATTGTTCCCTAACTCCCCCATACTGATCCAAAAGCATGTGGGGGCTCCTTTGTTTGAAAAAGAGGATTCCCCTATTTCAAACAATGTACCCCCCTTATTGTCTAGTCATCACCAGACAATGACTAAAATAGCGCACAAAAAAATTACATTTTCGTCTGATGGTGGAATGATGATTTTTCCGCTTAAGAAAAAAATTAAAGTGCAGATTTTATTATGAAAACCTAGAACCATACCGTTGCTATCGGAAAAGTGTGTTAATGCCAAAGGAATATCCACAACATATTTATTTGTGATGTGTATTAAAAAAGTTACACTTTCCTGCATTTTTTAAAGAAATAAAAACAATTGTTTGGCCATTTTGGTCACATTGTATTGGATGAGTTAGAAAGAGCACAAAGACTATTGGTATTTTTTGAAAATAAAAAGTCTTCTGGAAAAAAAAAAAACAAGGCTGCTGCTGCATAAAAAAATGACGGATATTGATGTTGGAATGTGAAGAACGCGGTGGGTTCAGCACAGGAGTGAGAAAACTTCAAAGTGAAGGGGTTAAAGATATATATATAAAAAATTAATACACATTAAACAAGACAAAAATATTTAACTTTATTGCATTTGCTATTGCCATCCTGAAATGGTGATAGCATTGGAGGACCGGCTAAATATTGCTAAGTAGCAAAGTGTGGGGGAAACTGTCATAGGAGAGTCCCTGTGATGGTCACCACCGGCGAATACTGGCAATAGACAAGGAGAATCCCTAAATCTGGCAAAAACTTCAACTTTCAATGGAAGAGATATTTTAACCACTTTACTGGCAAAAACTTTTCCAAAAACTGTTTAAATTTTTTTTTTATGAATACATTAGGTCAAGAACATCTATTTGATACTTATCCAACATGATTTTATTAAAAAAATAAATAATTTTTTTTATGTAAAATATTTAACAATAACATCGATTTTTTTACTATATTGGTCATAGATATATTGGACTATCGATGTTTAGAACATCACAACCATCACTACTTTGATTTTCCTAGCAGCTGCTCCTCTGAGCAGCTGCCAGCTACACACTGGGGGGCTGAGGGGCATTCATTTAAATTTTTGGGGGTACTGCCGTTCTGACCAATCAGCAGTGATCAGCAGCATGGCAATCACAGGGGGAGGGTGCAGGGATGCAGTGGGGGCCAGGAGGTCCCTCTGCTATTGGTGGCTGCTGGAAAATTATTTCTGGCAGCCACCCAGTATGTGTTTCTGATAGGTCGTATAGTTTGCATCTATGTCAGTTAACGCACAGCCTGGTGTGGTCGCAAACTATGCGACCACGCAAGGCAAGTGGTTAAAAATGAAACCTTATTCTAATTCTCTGGTGTGTCTCTTCTATGAATGACATCAGGGCACTGCTATCCCTGTTCTGAATGTCACATTTTGGCTTCAGCACATAATTGATGGGATACTGGTCGCTGTAACTTCTGCCGTTCTCAGGTAGGCTAAGTGAGAGCCATACATTTTATGAATAGAATTTAGGGTGATGTGAATGAAATGAGCCAACAAGACTAAGGGGTCTAAGTATTATCCTTTAATTTCTACAAAAGTAGGTGCAAATTAAAAATGTTTACATACTTTTGTAGAAATTAAGTATCAGGGCCATTTATTATAAGGGTGATGCAGAAGATATCACAGATATCTCCTGCTTACCTTTCACTCCCGTTCTGGTCTTCAGTCATACACAATTTTTGGAGCTTGACAGTGGGAACTTTCTCGATCTTAATATGGCGCTGATTCCTGGGGGTATATTTACTAAAGTGAGTGATGTTGCCCATAGCAACCAATCAGATTCTACTTCGCATTTAACTAGCACCATCTAGAAGATGCAATCAAAAAATATGGTGGTTGCTCATATCAGCTTAATGCCATAGCACAGGTGCTTGTAAAGGGCGGGGTTTACACTGAACACAGAAAAAAGGGATTTGCCCTCCAGCATACTGTAGCAAAATCAACAAGAAATACTTAAATCCTACATGAAAATAGAGATTCAGAGGTATTAGTTACATACATTTGCAAATATATGAATAAGCGCCAGGCCAATCATCAAGGCTCCTCTATACTGGCATCCCTAACATTAAGGGGTTCATGTCCGAGAAGCAAGGTACCCCCCAAAAATTCCAGCCAAGGACCATCCCCAGGGCATCACACGAAAAGGGGAAAAAAGGTGATAGTGAAGTGTTACAGATAGATGTGTAAGTATAAATCAATGTGTTAATGAAATGTGAAAGAATTAAAACAACATAAATAATAAACAAACAATTAGAGAAGTGATAAAAATATTACATGTGAATTAAGTGGTGATGCCCTGAAAAAGGTCCAGCCAGAACACCTCCGGGGGCCCCACTCCCAAACGCTCACCCCAAAATAATTATTGCTTCATAATAGTAGCACCCACTCTGGGTCATATAATTACAAATTGATGTACTGCATGATAACAGCACATGTATAAGCTGAGAGCAGACTCACCTTGGAGGTACCCCAGAAACCTCCACATGGCACTACAGGTTTAGTCTCCCATACCCAAAATGCTTGGGACCTGGGGTATTTTGGATAATGGAATATTCCGTATTTTGGAATAATTGCATATCATAATGAGATATCTTGGGAATGGGACCCCAATATACACATAGAATGCATGTATGTGATATATACACCTTATACACACAGCCTGCAGGTCATTTTATACAATGTTTTCAATAATTTTGTGGCTCAAGCTAAGTTTGTGTACATACATGAAATTCATGTATATGTCATATACACCTTATACACACAGCCTGTAGGTAATTTTATACATTATTTTTAATAATTTGTGCCTTAGACAAAGTTGTGTACATTGAACCATCAAATATCAAAGGTTTCATTATATCAGTCATGCCAAAATTATTCTGTATTTCGGAATATTCCGTATTTCGGAATATTTGGATATGGGAGACTCAACCTGTATAAGGACCAGCACATCCTCCCAATGCTGACTCCCTTCATGCCTCTCAAGTCTGCAAACAAAAAATATGGTGCTTGCTCATATCAGCTTTTTTTTTTTTTTTTAGGGGTACCTTGCATCTCGGACGTGAACCTCTTAATGTTAGGGACGCCAGTATAGAGGAGCCTTGACGATTGGCCTGGCGCTTATTCATATATTTGCAAATGTATGTAACTAATACCTCTGAATCTCTATTATCATGTAGGATTTAAGTATTTTTTGTTGATTCTGATACAGTGTGCTGGAGGGCAAAACCCCTTTTTTCGGTGTTCACCTTCTAGAAGATAATAGCTAGAATCTGATTGGTTGCTATAGGCAACATCTCTACTTCCAAAAACTCACACTTTAGTAAATTTACCCCCTGGACTCTGCTTCTTCCCTATGGTAAGGAGTCCCTGGTTGAGAAGAGGGATCCTTTTGAAGCCCTCCATCTCTGTTTGGCTCCTTCCATTGGACGCCGGGTTCTTTGTGCACAGGCGTGCTAAGTTTCACCGCTACTAAAGGAGCAGTGATAAGGATCGCGGGGAGAGATGATCATCCAATAAGATGTCTCAACACCAGAACAATGGTGAATTGCTCCAGTGATTTTGTATCCACTCAGGGGCGTCTTAAGAGAGGAGGGGGCCCATGTGCACTCCCTGTGCGGGGCCCCCTCCTCTCTCCCCGGTGGCCAGCAGCAGACTGACGCGGCTAGTCAGCCACCAGAGCCTTAGTAGACTCCGGGCACTAGAGTGTGCCAGGAGTCTACTGCGCATGCGCAGAACGCCGGAAAATGGCTGTGGCGTACATTTTTCCGGCGTTCTGTGCATGCGAAGTAGAGTCCGGGCACACTCTGGCACCCGGAGTCTACTGCGCATGCGCAGAACACAGGAAAAATGGCCACGGTGGCCATTTTACGGTGTTCTGAGCAGCGCAGACATCCGACGTGTGACCACGGACAGGTAAGTCTAAAATAATATGGGTGCACCCATTATAGATACGCCACTGTATCCACTGCTGCTACTCGCAGCAAGTTAGATATCTAATTATTGGGAGCCACCTGGCCCCCGATAATGAATAGGCTCCTAAAGATGCCCAGGCAATGGGAATCTAATAAACTTGATATATTGAGCACATAGAGAAAAGACATTGCTTAAAAAGCAAGTAAAGACACTAATATAATATATGAATAGATATAATGTATAATGTAATAAATATATTGCAAATACTGATTATTACTAACTTCTAGTAACAACAATGTGTTAGGGGATCATGCCTCTCAGACGTTAATTTTAGGGATGTGTGCCGACGCCTGTGTTTTGGTTTTGGATCTGTAACTCCTTCAAGGTTTTGGATCTGGATTTGGTTTTGCAAACCACCCTCAAGTGTTTTGGTGTTGGATCTGGATTTGGTTTTGCAAACCACCCTCAAGTGTTTTGGTTTTGGATCTGGATTTGGTTTTGCAAACCACCCTCAAGTGTTTTGGTGTTGGATCTGGATTTTTTAAATAAAAAATAGCTAAAAAGTTTTAAAAAAAGCCAAAATCATGTAATTTATGCAATCCAATACCTGAAATTCGGATTCAAAATCAGAATTCCGAACAGCAAAAAGATCAGAACCGCGACCCGGATTTACCCGGTTCTCCTCAGAAGATTAGAACCGTAACTTGGATTTACGAATTTCGGGTGGATTCGGAATTCTGGAGAACTGAACCACACATCTCTAGTTAATTTACCTCTCTTCCACTAGTAACTCAATAATGAATTTGAGGTATGGCTTGTAGATTAAGTATCTCTGGTAGTAGGAGGACATAACATCATTTATATTATATATAAATATAATATATTGATATAATATTATATATTGTATGAATGGGCATCACCTCTAAACTAACTTTTGGGGGTTTTCAATTCTCTGCGATGTGCTGAGCAATATACGGCCAGGCACATCACTGTATATTACTGTAATCAAACATAACCAACCGTCCCGCGCACCTAAATGGGGTACAAAGGAGAACTAGCGATGTTACTGGTCACAAAGTGCCTTCGCCTGATCGTTCCAGGAGACACTTTGTGGCCATTGCTGAGAACCGAATTCCCCCCTCCCCCCAGGTCTCTACTGGTTAAAAAAAATCTAACTGGGAAGATGCGTTTTGTTTTTTTCACCCCACTGCGTCCTAACGAGTATCATGGAATCCATGTGTCTCTTCTTCTAGATGAAGGCAGAAACTCTGCATTAGCCACTTAGCTTAAATTGGGGTCTGCTGTGTTTTTCCTGACTTGTCACAATACGGCTATAACAATTGTAACATTGCTTTTTAAATATGCTGCATGACTCCCGTCCCTCTCCAGCAAATATGACATTTCAACAGCAGGGGGTGGATAGAACGTCCCTGTCAGAAAGGATTGCAGACTCAGGGAACTAATTGTCTGGAAACTGTTCGCTGCCAGAGTTTCTTATTTTCAGGACCCTTTTGGCGTCTTATCTGCATGGGGGAGCGCCTCGGAAAGGGAGAAGAAAACATTAAAAAAAAAATACTAAATTAAGTGAAACAATAAACAATGTGAATTTTACCCCACACATACAATTAAAAGAAAAACAACAAAAAAAACCCTTAAGCTTTCTACTGAGCCCAAAAGGCATTTTGGAAAACCCCTCTGTTATTAAAAATGCACAATAGTTTTCCTTCACAATACAAACTTGGTCAAGAATTATCTCCCACACATACAGTATATTAGGCAGCACAGACAGCTGGAAGCAATAAAATGGTCCAATCGCCCCCATTGTTGCTTTGGCTGGGAAACTATGTTTTACAGCAGACAATTACTCTGACAGCTACAGACTCCTGAATGTGGATATAGATAGGGTAGGGCCAGTGACATAAGCAGGTCATTTTGCCTATCACATTGACCATAAATAATTTGATTTGGGACTGGGCCACCAACACGCGGCATTCCCGCAAGTGTCCCGTGGCACCCCAAGAAGCCACGTCACTCAGTTCGGGAACCACTGCTGTAACTGTTGAAGCAGTTTAGATATGATGCAACCGATGATGATGATGCAATGATGATGTAACTGATGATGTAATAGAGACGCAATGTAACTAATGATGATGTATAATTATAATACTTGTCTGCTTCTTCACCCTCCTTACCCCACAGAAGCACAAGTTGGATGTCTGAGAAGGGCGTTGTGATGTGATTTGTCTCAGAGCGGACCTGCGCCCTCTTGCGCAATGCCGAGATTTGTGCAGTGGGTGGTGGAGCATCTTTAAGCACCCTGGATGCCCACTTCACTGGGGAAGTTGGCAGGAGTAAGGCGCCTGGCCTTCTCTGGCAGGTGACTGGGAAAATTAACTGAAATTCTGGAGTCTCTCACCAGGACATTTCAGGAAAGTAGGAAAGTACCATGTGCAATCATAAATGATTATAAACCAAGTATTATTTTAGGAGATAAGATGAATGAAGTCAGGGCCTGATTCAGAGCCGGACGCTATTTGCGGACGGACGTTCTGAAAAAGGGGCCGTATATTTAAATTAAGCGCTCGCTCTTTGCGGTCTGTTGACGCCTCTATGTCTGAACGAGCGAACGAAACATGCGCTCGCTATTTTGAAAAAAACGCCCCCTGGCCGCTCGCATCATACGTCATCTCCGCTATTTTTTGGATTAATCGAGTACATCGAACGGCGTATGAACTGCTCGCTATTCTTGTGGTAGCATTTTCCTACCGCAATCATGCGAGCAGTTCAGGCTAAAAGACAACCAAGTGACGTGGTCGATGACGCTGCTGTATTAATTATGCACACCCTTAAAACGGCCGTTTTGACCGTTTGGCACGCCTGCGTTCGGATCTCCACTCCCCGTTTTCAAGCACCTTCCTCTGTTACCACCCACAAACGCCTCATCCTGTCACTCAAATTAGCAGGCATTCGCTATTTTGCGAGCACGCGATTTCCGACCACACTGACTGGTTGGCGCATGCTCATTACAACCCATACGCATGTGCAGATGTGCGAACATCGCTCGGAGCGAACGAGCTGCCGCTTACGAGCGGCTCTGAATCAGGTCCTCAGTTAGGTAATTTTTCTGGGGGAACAGTTAGAAGGACCTAGAATAGACTAACAAACGTGGTGCTTACATGATAGGCGCTTAGTGTTTATAATGCTTACATGGCACTGAATAATGAACCCAAAATACAGTATAATATATATATATATATATATATATTAGGGGTGAGCGGGTTCGGATTTCTGAAATCCGAACCCCCCCGAGCCCCCCCGATCCGAGTCCGATCCGAATCAGGCTCGACTTTTCCCGCCTGACTCGGATCTGAAATCGAGGCAAAACGTCATCATCCCGCCTTCCGAGTCTCGCGGGTTTTGGATCCTATATAAGGTACCCACGTCGGCGCCATTTTCTCACTCGGCTGTGGACAGTGATGAGGGAGGGTGGGAGTTAGGGCTGTGTAGTGTAGTGTAGTGTAGTGCTGCTGTTGTCCACTACTTCAAAGTCCATAGGGGCTGGCTGTGTTGTGCTGTGCTGCTGTTGTTAATAGGGGCTGTGTCCACTACTTCAAAGTCCATAGGGGCTGGCTGGACTGTGTTGTGCAGTCAGTTCTCCATAGGGGCTGTGTCCACTCCAAAGTCCTGTGCAGTGTCCCAGTCCTAAAGAGGTGCTGTAGTGTTGTCCAGGGGGTGCTCTGTCCATCAGGGGTGCTCCCCCCAAGTGCTAAAAAAATAATATATTTTCTGTGTTTGTGAATTGTGTGCGCAGTAGCCGCACGTGCATCAACAAAGTAGTGCCAAGCATGCGCCTGTGTCATAAGTAAAGGGCCGGCTGGCTTGACCGTTAAGGGTGCTGTAACCCCCGAAAGTACACTCCAGTCCAAACCAAAAAAAAAATTATTTTCTGTGTTTGTGAATTGTGTGCGCAGTAGCCGCACGTGCATCAACAAAGTAGTGCCAAGCGTGCGCCTGTGTCATAAGTAAAGGGCCGGCTGGCTTGACCGTTAAGGGTGCTGTAACCCCCGAAAGTACACTCCAGTCCAAACCAAAAAAAAAATTATTTTCTGTGTTTGTGAATTGTGTGCGCAGTAGCCGCACGTGCATCAACAAAGTAGTGCCAAGCGTGCGCCTGTGTCATAAGTAAAGGGCCGGCTGGCTTGACCGTTAAAGGGTTCTGTAACCCCCAAAGTACACTCCAAACCAAAAAAATATATATTTTCTGTGTTTGTGACTTGTGTGCACTGTGGCTGCACGTGCATCAACAAAGGAGCAGCGCCAAGCGTGCGCCTGTGTCCCATAAGTAAAGAGCCGGCTGGCTCATTTCTTAAAGGGTGGTGTAACCCACAAAGTGCACTACTCTCCAGCAAAAATAAAAAAATATTTTCTGTGTTTGTGTGCGCTTTAGCCGCACGTATATATATCAATATAACATAAATGGAGGACCAAACTTTCTCTGATAAAAATAAAATAGGGAAAGATCAAGAACCACTTCCTACTAGTGCTGTTGCTGCTGCTGGGAGTTGTTCATCATCCCAGAGAGGAAGTAGGAACATCACTACTTTTACTAAACAATTGACCCTCCAACAGTCCCTAGCGATGAGGATGAAGTACGACAGCAGTCATCCTGAAGCAAAACGTATAACTGAGGCCTTGACTGCTATGTTGGTGTTAGACGTGCGTCCGGTATCCGACATTAGTGCAGTGGGATTTAGACAATTGATGGAGGTAGTGTGTCCTCGGTTCCAAATCCCGTCTAGATTCCACCTGCATCCTCAAAGCAGCAGCGACAAGCGTGCGTCTGTCTGTTAAAGGGTGGTGACACCCTCAAAGTGTGCTACACAAACAATTAAAATATTGTTCTTTTTTTTTCTGTCTTTGTGAATTGTGTGGGCTGTAGCCGCACTTGCATCCTCAAAGCAGCAGCGACAAGCGTGCGTCTGTCTGTTAAAGGGTGTTGTAACTCTCAAAGTGCTCCAAAAAATCAAAAATTTTTTTTTAATGTGTTTGTGACTTGTGTGCGATGTAGCCACACTTGCATCCTCAAAGCAGCAGCGACAAGCGTGCGTCTGTCTGTTAAAGGGTGGTGACACCCTCAAAGTGTGCTACACAAACAATAAAAATATTCTTCTTTTTTCTGTCTTTGTGAATTGTGTGGGCTGTAGCCGCACCTGCATCCTTAAAGCAGCAGCGACAAGCGTGCGTCTGTCTGTTAAAGGGTGGTGACACCCTCACAGTGTGCTACACAAACAATTAAAATATTGTTCTTTTTTTTTCGGTCTTTGTGAAATGTGTGGGCTGTAGCCGCACCTGCATCCTTAAAGCAGCAGCAACAAGCATGCGTCTGTCTGTTAAAGGGTGGTGTAACTCTCAAAGTGCTCCACAAAATAAAAAACTATTTTTTTAATGTGTTTGTGACTTGTGTGCGATGTAGCCACACTTGCATCCTCAAAGCAGCAGCGACAAGCGTGCGTCTGTCTGTTAAAGGGTGGTGACACCCTCAAAGTGTGCTCCACAAACAATAAAAATATTCTTCTTCTTTTTTCTGTCTTTGTGAATTGTGTGGGCTGTAGCCGCACCTGCATCCTTAAAGCAGCAGCGACAAGCGTGCGTCTGTCTGTTAAAGGGTGGTGTAACTCACGAAGTGCTCCAAAAAATAAAAAACTATTTTTTTAATGTGTTTGTGACTTGTGTGCGATGTAGCCGCACTTGCATCCTCAAAGCAGCAGCGACAAGCGTGCGTCTGTCTGTTAAAGGGTGGTGACACCCTCAAAGTGTGCTACACAAACAATAAAAATATTCTTCTTTTTTCTGTCTTTGTGAATTGTGTGGGCTGTAGCCGCACCTGCATCCTTAAAGCAGCAGCGACAAGCGTGCGTCTGTCTGTTAAAGGGTGGTGACACCCTCAAAGTGTGCTACACAAACAATTAAAATATTGTTCTTTTTTCTGTCTTTGTGAATTGTGTGGGCTGTAGCCGCACCTGCATCCTTAAAGCAGCTGCGACAAGCGTGCGTCTGTCTGTTAAAGGGTGGTGACACCCTCAAAGTGTGCTACACAAACAATTAAAATATTCTTTTATCTGTCTATGTGAATTGTGTGGGCTGTAGCCGCACCTGCATCCTTAAAGCAGCAGCGACAAGCGTGCGTCTGTCTGTTAAAGGGTGGTGACACCCTCAAAGTGTTCTACACAAACAATTAAAATATTGTTCTTTTTTTTCGGTCTTTGTGAAATGTGTGGGCTGTAGCCGCACCTGCATCCTTAAAGCAGCAGCGACAAGCGTGCGTCTGTCTGTTAAAGGGTGGTGTAACTCTCAAAGTGCTCCAAAAAATAAAAAACTATTTTTTTTATGTGTTTGTGACTTGTGTGCGATGTAGCCGCACTTGCATCCTCAAAGCAGCAGCGACAAGCGTGCGTCTGTCTGTTAAAGGGTGGTGACACCCTCAAAGTGTGCTACACAAACAATAAAAATATTCTTCTTTTTTCTGTCTTTGTGAATTGTGTGGGCTGTAGCCGCACCTGCATCCTTAAAGCAGCAGCGACAAGCATGCGTCTGTCTGTTAAAGGGTGGTGACACCCTCAAAGTGTGCTACACAAACAATTAAAATATTGTTCTTTTTTTTTCGGTCTTTGTGAAATGTGTGGGCTGTAGCCGCACCTGCATCCTTAAAGCAGCAGCGACAAGCGTGCGTCTGTCTGTTAAAGGGTGGTGACACCCTCAAAGTGTGCTACACAAAGAATAAAAATATTCTTCTTCTTTTTTCTGTCTTTGTGAATTGTGTGGGCTGTAGCCGCACTTGCATCCTCAAAGCAGCAGCGACAAGCGTGCGTCTGTCTGTTAGAGGGTGGTGTAACCCTCAAAGTGTGCTCCACAAACAATAAAAATATTCTTTTTTTTTTTCTGTCTTTGTGAATTGTGTGGGCTGTAGCCGCACTTGAATCCTCAAAGCAGCAGCGACAAGCGTGCGTCTGTCTGTTAAAGGATTACATCGGTGACAGCATCCAAGTAGGCATGTCAGACAGTCCGTACCTGTACTGGCAGGAAAAAGAAGCAATTTGGAGGTCCCTGTACAAACTGGCTCTATTTTACCTGAGTTGCCCCCCCTCCAGTGTGTACTCCGAAAGAGTGTTTAGTGCAGCCGGGAACCTTGTTAGCGAAAGGCGTAGGAGGTTGCTTCCACAAAATGTGGAGAAGATGATGTTCATAAAATGAATGATCAACTCTTCCAGGGAGACCAGCCTCCAGAACGTACAGAGGGACCTGTGGTTCCAGCAGGGATGAATTAATACTCTGTGAGGATGAGGATGTACATAACACTGAAGAGGGTGAGGAATCTGTGGATGAGGAGGATGAGGACGACTTCTTGCCTCCGTAGAGCCAGTTTGTGCAGGGACAGATTAATTGCCAGCTTGTTTTGTGGGGGCCCAAACGAACCAATCATTTCAGCCACAGTTGTGTGGCAGACCCTGGCGCTGAAATGATTGGTTTGTTAAAGTGTGCATGTCCTGTTTATACAACATAAGGGTGGGTGGGAGGGCCCAAGGACAATTCCATCTTGCACCTCTTTTTTTTCTTTGCATTATGTACAGTTTGGGGCCTAGTTTTTCAATGCCATCCTGTCTGCCACTGCAGTTTCACGCCTAGATGGGTCACGTGTTTGTGCCGCCCACTCGTGTCGCTTAGCATAGTCATCCAGCTACCTCGGTGCAACCTTTTGGACATAAAAACACTATTGTGAGGTGTGAGGTATTCAGAATAGACTGGAAATGAGTGGAAATTAAGGTTATTGAGGTTAATAATAGCATAGGAGCAGAAAAACCTACAAATTCTGTGATTTTAGCTGTTTTTATGCTTTTTTTCAAAAAAATACAGATCCAAAACACAAAACCCAGAACCCAAAACACGGAAGGGTGGTTTTGGCAAAACCAATCCAGATCCAAAACACGAAGAAAGATCCAGATCCAAAACCAAAACACAAAACACGAAAAGTGGCCGGTGCACACCCCTAATATATATACACACACATATAAACCAGGTAACATTTTTTCAGTCTAAACTATGTGATAGCAGCTAACAGGTTTCCATCAGTGTGACGGATAGTGTAGGACTTCCAGAAATTGGGGTCCCGTGATGTGGGCTGTGGGCTTAAATGCATTGATCAATCCATGAACTAAATCCCCATTATTTATTTACTTATTTATACATCATTGTGAGTGTTTAAACATGGTGAGTGCTGGGTTTTCTGTTTTTATTTATTTAAGCAATGTGGTCACAGGCCACTTGCACCCCAGTCCTGGGAATGGCAAGTGCAGGTCTGCACCCCAAATCTAGGAGTGGCGAGTGCAGTGGATTTCTTACTTTGTTTATGCGGTTAATTTTTATTAACCTTTTGTGATCATAGCTTTCTCATGCACCCCATGTGCAAACTCTTTTATATTAACCTGTGTCAGCTGTCTTTTTGGTAGTGTGATAGAAGCTATGTCAGATGACTGCCTTACCTTTAAAAGCCATTAGCTGGCAGGTGAGCTTTAAACCAGGTAACATTTTTTCAGTCTAAACTATGTGATAGCAGCTAACAGGTTTCCATCAGTGTGACGGATAGTGTAGGACCTGCAGAAAGTGGGGTCCCGTGATGTGGGCTGTGGGCTTAAATGCATTGATCAATCCATGAACTAAATCCCCATTATTTATTTACTTATTTATACATCATTGTGAGTGTTTAAACATGGTGAGTGCTGGGTTTTCTGTTTTTATACACACACATATATATATATATATATATATATATATATCAAATATATATATTATAACCAGATGTATATTGCTGTATATCATTTATGAGGCAAGTGATAGGCAACGTGCGTCACTCCAGCAGCTGTGGAACTACACATCCCAGCATGCCCTACCTTAGATCTGCACTAATTCAAAAGGCATCATGGTTGCAACTCATGGAGCCCATATAGCTTGTTATATGGGCTCTGTTGAGTGCAGTGGCAAACACAGGATTTCTAGAGGGGGGTTTCCAAATGCTTGAGTTTAGAGTGAGTGTGGCCAGTCCATGAAGAGGGTATAATTATCACAAATCCAGCTATAATATGCATTATACAAAGTGTATTGTGTGTCCTAGTTCCGACATATACAGGACCAGCGATCACAGTAACCTATTATATGTGGCAGTAGGGGCATCCTGTCTGAGCTGAATGTTTCTACAGTGTGTCACATGTGGGCACCATTCCTGAGCATTGGAGCAAGTCCGGGAGTCTGAGGGAGCAGCAGAAGAACTTAGCACTGCCCTGGACATATATGTACATATCGGTCTTATGTACTGGATAGTGTATTATTATACACTATTAACTATTAACCCTATTAATGATCTATAGCAGTGCACCACTAACAGTGCATGTTTTCCACATCTCCTAGTTGGTGCACAGGTATATTTATTATTGACTGACACATTTTAAAAGATCCACAGGTTGTGATCATTTCATTTGTGATACTGAGAAGAACATGCAGCACTAGTAATATTCTATTATATTACTATTTCTATTGTGGTCATGGTTTGTGCTGGGGAAGAGGGTTTCCAGGCAGATGGAAACCCCCCTGCGTTTGCTTATGGAGTGCATATACAGAGAATTAATATAGGAGCAAATAGAACTGCATTCATACTTACCTTCTACATCCCATCCACTTCCTACTGAAATGGGAGGGATGGGGGACTCTCAGCAGAATGTGTCATCATGGACCCACTTGTCTCGCAGCATTGCGTCATTGGGTGTGGGCGTGGGGGAGACGCCATAATGGTGTTAAACGCTGCCCACTGGTCACCTTCATCTCCCCTCCAGGAACTCATGAAGGGAAGAAGAGAAATGTAGGTACGATTGGTTGCAGCCCTAAACCCTCTAACAATATGGGCCCACTAAGCCGTGCACATAAAACAAATAAATGGAAAATTCAAGCAATATAGGCACTGTAGACTTGCCCAGCCCAGCAAAAGACAGCTGCAGCACAAAAATGATGGACCCATTCTTATATATACTGTTGCTTGGGTAATTAAGTTACATGTTTGCTGCTAGGAGAGGCCAAGCACAGGCCCAGGGGGGTCATAATCCCACATTGCATGCTGTAAACCATTGACTGCCTATTTAAGGAACAATAAATCTATTTACTTACCCGTAAGATTGCGTTTCCTAGAAAATCACGGATTTACTATTTTAGTTCTCTGGGGGTTGTTCTACTGAATTTGTTTTTACTGTTATTTCTCTGTAAATATTTAGCATAACCTATGGACATAACGCATGCATAAACCTATTTCTCTATTAATGTACCCTAGATAACTTAATTGACATACATTTATATTATTTAGCACCCTCATACTCTGAAGCACTTTACAAATGTGTTACTAAGGAGTTGCAAGATCACTTGAACTTAAGGCTGAATCATATGTTTATGGCCGAGGTTTCCAAACTCCTCCATTACAGTCCAGGTTTTAGGGATATCCATGCTTGAGCACAGGTGACTTACTTAGCACCTCAGTCAATTTGATTTAACCATCTAGGCTCAAGCATGGATATCCGTAACACCTGGACTGTAATGGCAGAGTTTTGGAACCTCTGGTTTATAGGTTTAAATGAAGCATCTGCAAGAGAAAAAAATTGAGAATTTCCTGCTATACCAACTGAACAAAGAATCCCATTACATTGAGTAATGTCATTGCTTTATTATGCCATTGCCTTACTTAACAAAAATATCTTTTCACGCATTTGTATTTTTTTATTATATCGTTAAAAATAAAATTATCTCTATGAGTTTAATCTTTATTTAAACTTCACACTATGGGCCTGATTCAGACCCGGTCGCAACCGCTGAGCGCATGCACACGACGGAGCCGGCTCCGTCGTGCACATGCGCGATACCCGGATAGCGACGGGCAATCTGTCGCTCCGGGTCTCGCACCAAAGGGGGCGTGCTGTCGATGTTGAGTGACAGCACGCCCCCTTTGGTGGGCGGGTCGGGGGGGGTGGCTGCCCAGACGAAGGCGTTCCCATGAGAACGCCTACCGTTTGGGGGCGGCCCCACTGACATCACAAGTGATGTCAGTGGGAGAGCTATCAGCTTTGTTAGAGCCGAAAGCTCTCTGGGGCTTGCGGCCACGATATCCTACCACAGGGGTCTCATCGCAAGCCCGATGGTCGCGATGGTCTTGACCATTGCGACCATCATCCTGGCCGCTCGCATTAGCTGTGGGTGGCAACCCACAGCAATGCGAGTGGCCAGGAGGCCGCTCCATAAAAAAAAAAGATGCCCTGATTCATAGCGAGCGCTCTGTCAGAGCGTCCGGCTCTGAATCAGGCCCTATATTCATTAATTCATACCAACAATTCATATTAATGTGATTTGTGTTTTTATTGTTTTAAACTTCATTCCCGCCTTCAAGTGGAGATATAACTTGTATCCTACGGTAAATTCTTGTTTATTTTTGACAAAGGGTGCTACAGTGTGCCTATTGCCCCTTGCTCCAAGTGCCTAGTTGCACTCACATTGGCTGATTCAGAGATGCCACATTCCACTTACCTTTCCCACATCATTTACACCTCCACTTACCTTTCCCACATCATTTACAACCCCCCATACCTGTCTCACATCATTTACACCTCCACATACCTGTCCTACATCATTTACACCTCCACAAATCTGTCCCACATCTTTTACATCTCCATATATCTGTCCCACATTATTTACACCTCCACATAACTGTCCCACATCATTTACACCTCCACATAACTGTCCCACATCATTTACACCTCCACATAGCTGTCCCACATCATTTACACCTCCTCATACCTGTCTCACATCATTTACCTCCACATACCTGTCTCACATCATTTACACCTTCACATACCTGTCCTGCATAGTTTACACCTAGACATACAGGTCCTACAAAATTTACACCTCTCCATATACCTGTCCCACATCATTTACACCTCCACATACCTGTCCTACATCATTTACACCTCTCCACATACCTGTCCTACATCATTTACACCTCTCCACATACCTGTTCCACATCATTTACACCTCCTCATACCTGTCTCACATCATTTACCTCCACATACCTGTCACATCATTTAAACATCCACATACCTGTCCCACATCATTTACACCTCACCATACCTGTCCTACATCATTTACACCCCCCCATACCTGTCCCACATAATTTCCACCTCCACATACCTGTCCCACATCATTTACACCTCCTCATACCTGTCTCACATCATTTACCTCCACATACCTGCCTCACATCATTTAAACATCCACATACCTGTCCCACATCATTTACACCTCACCATACCTGTCCTACATCATTTACACCTCACCATACCTGTCCCACATCATTTACACCCCCCCATACCTGTCCCACATAATTTCCACCTCCACATACCTGTCCCACATCATTTACACCTCCACATACCTGTCCCACATCATTTATACCTCCACATACCTGTCCCACATCATTTACACCCCCACATACCTGTCCCACATCATTTACACCCCCATACCTGTCCCACATCATTTACATCTACACATACCTGTCCTACATCATTTACACCTCCACAAATCTGTCCCACATCTTTTACATCTCCATATATCTGTCCCACATTATTTACACCTCCACATAACTGTCCCACATCATTTACACCTCCACATAACTGTCCCACATCATTTGCACCTCCACATAGCTGTCCCACATCATTTACACCTCCACATACCTGTCTCACATCATTTACATCTCCACGTACCTGTCCCACATCATTTACACCTCTCCATATACCTGTCCTGCATAATTTACACCTCTCCATATACCTGTCCTGCATAATTTACACCTCTCCATATACCTGTCCCACATCATTTACACCTCCACATACCTGTCCTACATCATTTACACCTCTCCACATACCGGTCCTACATCATTTACACCTCTCCACATACCTGTCCCACATCATTTACACCTCCATATACCTGTCCCACATCATTTACACCTACACCCATTTGTACCTTAAAGTAAAGATTTTCCCTAAATTTTCTCCTAATCAGGGTGGTGTGCACAAAAAAATTATCAAATTTCTTCTGGAAAATTAATGCGTGTTTGGAATTGGATTGCCAATGTAATTCGCAGTGCGAATTCGTTGTGAGAGCAGCTTGCAGGACCCTGCTCGCACCTAATTGTATTAACCCCTTAGTGTGAAGGAGAGACTGATTAAATTTGTTTCTCCAAAATAAGACTCCAAAATAATAATAAAAAATAACACGTTTATCCTTTTTATTATCAATTAGTGAAAGAAATTATTTTATAAAAAAAAAATTGAAATTTTTTTTTATTTAAAATATAAATTTTACCAAATAATCTTAGGTTTGCAAAGTGGTTGATATTGCAAGCTTATTTTCCTATTTT
This sequence comes from Taudactylus pleione, assembly GCA_031769625.1. NCBI lineage: Eukaryota > Metazoa > Chordata > Amphibia > Anura > Myobatrachidae > Taudactylus > Taudactylus pleione. Next base: position 6,819,141 of record JAUIMM010000229.1, on the reverse strand, counting down.
TTTGGGTTAAATGTTTTTCCATTCTCGCCCTGCTCTCCTCCCGGTGTGGAACAATTGAGGATGACAGGACAAGTGTGTTCTGTTTCTAAACAAAATATTCCTAGTCATTATATCACTGTATAGATTGCCAGCTCAAGGTGTTAAAGTATTTATTTATTTTCCTGCGCTCATTTGCATGTAACCGACATGTTAGTAAAACATTGGAACTTCGGGATAGAGAAATGTCTTTCTTCCCAGTGACTGCAGTAGAATAAAACAACAGTATTCTGATGTCTTTTGCCTGGGGCAGGAAAACAAGATGAGGTGGAGGAAAAGGAAGGAGTTTGTTCATTAGCACTAGAGGTTCATGTCTGAGACTGTCTAGTGCATTTCTATGAACTTCTGACCATCTGATAAAGACAAACACTCACACTGCACTGGGGAAAGGTTGGCACTTTTACCAAATGTTATTTTTGGGTAATAAAGTCCCCTTTTCCTGAACAAAGCACCATTAAGAGATTTAAGTTGTAACTCGGATGACAAAATGGTATAAATCACACATGCAGTGGCACCGTCTGTACAACACATGTACTGGAGTAGTACAAAAACCGTTCAGTAGCAGCATAAGCCTTATCATCTCCTGGGGTAATCACTGCAGGGAGAACCTTGGGCAGTGGCATATCTATAATGGCTACAGGGTGTGCTGTGCACACCATCCCATGAGTCAAAGGGCCTGTGCCACGTATCCTGCACCCAGAACAGACTCTTATCTTTTACTGGACTGTCGACGGAACCATCACTCTGACAATGTCTTCGGAGAGACTGCGGCGGCACAGGAGACAGCAAACACTAGAGCACTGTGGCGGAGTCTTTGCTGTCTTCTGCTCATGCTCCACATTGGAGAAGACATCACTGTAAAGATGGTTCTGTTTAGAAACTACTTCATGCATTCTTAGAATATTAATCATAAAACATGTATGTAGTCTGCTAGGCATTGGTAGATGGGTCTAAAAGCCAGGGGTCAACATGTAAGGGGCTAAATCATTGCAGTTGAACTGTAGAGGTCACTTGTGATAATTTGGGTCCATGGGTAATGGTTTGTCCATAGGTAATGGTTTGACTCTATGGGTGATGATTTGGGTCCATGGGTGATGGTTTGGGCATGGGTGATGGTTTGGGTCCATGAGGTCAATCCTATTAGGTGCGACTTGTGAGAAGCGAGGTGTGAGTTGCGATTTTCACTTCGAATTCACATAGCAAATTCATTTTGCAATCCAATTAGCAACTTGCACTGATTAGTCTGACTGAAATCGCAACTTTCCACTCGCACCTCTATGAGGGTGAGAGATGGAAAGGAAAATATTTATTTTAAGGTTAAAATGTGGGGACACTGTGCTGAACCCATTGGATACCCCCCTAATGACCAATTAGGCAATTGGAAGTTTCTAATTAGCTTACTTAGTCCAATAATTACATGTAATTTTTTGGGGTAAAAAAAAAATTTCCTCAAATTGCCCCAAAATCAACTTTTTCATTAGTTTAGGCACCCCAAATTTAATTACAATAATTTTTTAGTTGAAAAATAATTTTTCTTATCATTTTTTAAAATTTTTCAAGGTGCTCTCAAAATACCCCCAAATCACCCTTTTTCCTAGTTTTTTTTGCATTTTTTGTTTAATTCGTTTGAGATTAAACAAAAAAAGCTTATTTTTTTTTCCTTTTCTTGCATTTAAAAAAAAGCACAAATCAGCCATTTGACACCATTTCAAAACCTACAGTAACTTCCTAATGGCCACAAACAGCCATCTATACGGTCTTGCTAACGAAATTATCCATTTTGGGGGGGTCCTTGATGGTCTCCCCACATTTTCATGCATTTCTCGCAAATCTCATTTGGCAGTCAATTCGCACCCCTCCGCTGCGAGTAGTGCGAATATACATTTTTAATTGGATTGGAGAATTCTCGGGACCTTGCTTCACGGCGAAGTGTGCGAGTTTAAAGAAAGAAATTCGCTACTTGCAATTCGCACCTAATAGGATTGAGCCCCATGAGTGATGGTTTGGGTCCATGGGTGATGGTTTGTCCATGGGTAATAGTTTGAGTCCATGGGTAATAGTTTGAGTCAATGGGTGATGGTTTGGTTCAGTGGGTGATGGTTTGGGTCCATGGGTGATGATTTGGATCCAAGCGTGATGGTTTCAGTCCACAGGTGATGGTTTGGGACCATGGGTAATGATTTGGGTCCATGGATGAAGGTTTGGGTCCATGGGTGATGTTTCAGATCCATGGGTGATGATTTGGATCCATGGGTGATGGTTTGGGTCCATAAGTGATGGTTTGGGTCCATGGGTGATTGTTTGGTTCCATGGCTGATGGTTTGGGTCCATGGGTGATGGTTTGGGTCCAACATCTTTAAGTATGCAACACCTACAAATAGGGGGACACCCAGAAGTCTCACAGAACAAGAAGGAATATCAACTGGGTACCTGCTGCACCCACATAGAAATTCAGCTGGAGAAGATTATGTTTTATTATCTACAACATTATCTAGTTTTAACCATAAACCAGTTCAGGTTTATCCTGTTGGTTTATTTTTTCTTACACTTTGTTGTATTTTCTCACAATTTACTTTAAGCCTCATCCTCTCACATTATTTTTACACCTCCTTATTAATCTTAAGCTCTCTGTAACCTGTTTTCACCTTTTATTAGCTCCTGCTATGTGGAGAGGTAAAAGCATCTCAAAAGGGGGTATCTAATAAGCCGGTAAATTACTGTGGCTAATTACCTCGCCTGGGGCTATCCAATTAGCCCCAAAGTCGGCCCAACACCGGCACTTATCAGGTTTTTTTTCGGGACCTGATGTTTCCCAAAAAAGAATCCATGATAATTGCCATTTTTTCACCTAAAAAAAAGGCGAAAACACATAGGTGCCACGATAAGCTCGTGAACCTATGTGTTTTCGTGAGAACTATCCTGTTATTTCGACCAAAATAATAGGATAGGGTGAAAAAAACATTGGCGAAAATTGGGGATAATTGGAGAAAAATCCCCGTTTTTCGACGATCGCGGGGATCAATTAGCGCCCAAACAATGTGCGGGGCTAATTGGATACCGCTCAAAGTTTGATCTAGTGAATTAATGAGATCGGTCTTACAATAAACTCGGAGTCAGATCAATGAAGTGCTTTAAGTTATCCACAATAGAATGTTTATATGCTGAAAGCTCCCATAAGGTCTCATGTTTGCACGCACCTTTTCCCTCAGTCCAAGCTCTATTTCTTAGAAAATGTTGATGGAAATGTGGATATTTTAATGTATTCCTCTTTTTTTCAATGCACATTTTTTTCCTTGTTTTTTGGGTCTCTGCTACCTCTCTTAAAAGTACAGCATATGTATGCAGGGCCGTTAAGAGCTGACCCAGGCCCCATTACTGATGAGGGGTGTGTGGCCTAATTGGGGAGGCATGGCCATATCCCCTTAGCTGTGCGCTGAGGAGGGGGGCGCTGCTCGTGATGAGCAGTTGGCGATTGCTGCTGTCTACAGAGCATGTGCAGTTTTTCGATATTACATTCAACTCAGAATCATGTGCTACATATTCATAATTTGAATAAAGGACAACCCCAATGGTCCTTCTACTAAAGTAGTTATATGAGCATAAATTCAGGTCAAATATATTATGAGAAACATAGAAGTAATGAGGGGGATGGGACAGATGTGACCGTAGATACTTGTTGCTGACATTATTCCTTACATAACACATAAGCCTGGAAGTATCACTTTCACGATGGCAGCATTCTGGGCACATCAGATTGGCAGAGGACCATGAACTTGCAGAATGACCAGAAACAGACAATAACTCTTCAAATTAATACTTTTCATGCATGGCTTTTTGCAGACCTGCTGTCAGTATTTAAGAATATATATTTTAATTAAAAATCTTGTTCTTCATTATACAACAGTACAACCCCCTCAACTCCCCAAAATAATTAAATAAATAAATATATATATAAATAAATAAACATTGCACCCTGGGCACAGAATTTCAGAAGTAAGAACCACATGCAAAATTTTGTGTTATAACTTTAGTCTATGACAAGTATAACAATGTACAGGTTGAGTCTCCCATATCCAAAATGCTTGGGACCAAGGGTATTTTGGATATCGGAATATTCCGTATTTTGGAATATTTGTATACCATATTGAAATGCTTTAGGAATAGGGCCAAATCTAAACACAATGCATTTATGATTCATATACACCTTATTCACACAGCCTGAAAGTAATTTTATACAATATTTTCAATACTTTTGTGGCTCAAACAAAGATTGCGTACATACATGAAATTAATTTGTTTTATATGCACCTTATACACACAGCCTATAGGTCATTTTATACTTTATTTTTAATAATTTTGTGCCTTAAACAAAGTTTGTGTACATTGAACCATCAAAAAGCTAAGGTTTCACTATCTCAGTCATGCTAAAAATATTCCGTATTTCGGAATATTTGGATATGGGAGACTCAACCTGTAATTACTTTAGCAATATAACAATATAAAAATACTATAGGAATGGCATTATGGTGCTGACCATATATACAGAAAAAAAACAGATACTGAGAATGAACCCTTCATTGTACAATCACATTGCCAGCTATGTTTTTAGCTACATTGCAATTTGTTTTTGTTAACTGATATTTTTTATATCATTTCTAATTTGTCTTATGTACATCCTGGGGTCTTGCCTCTTTTGCACCCCCCCCCACATCCCCCTCCTCCACTTTACTCCTAGATACAGCCAGGCCTGGCGACAGGGGGGTACTAGGGCACACCTGTGCCGGGCCCAGAGGTTCTGAGGGGCCCCGAGGACTCAGGGGCACAAGGCACCACTCTGCCACGAGTCCGCTGCTTGTGTAAAACTGTAATTTTACCTATTGCTGCTCCCCCTCCAAAGTGTAACTCCATCGCCCGGCCCTGGCCCTCGTCTCACTCGCTTGTACGGAGTGTGGCCGGCAGAGGTCGGATGCTTGGCCAGACAGATGGGCCGAAACAGCTGTGCAGCGTATTGGATGTGACATCATGACGCTGCGCCGTCCCATCTCCCTGGCCTCCTTCTATGGTAGTGTCTAGATCCCCTTCGTCCTTCTACATCTACCACCCACCGCAGAGCGGGCTCAGCAGGGAGTCCAGCAGGAGCCCGCAACCATGAATGAATCACCGGCTGTAGCTCCGGGCTGCACCGTCCTCCACAGTGCACTGTCTGTCCCAGGGGATGATCAACTGGGACAGACAGTGCACTGTGGAGGACGATATATATATATATATATATATATATATACACACATATATATATATATACACACAGATAGATAGGCTAGATAGATTTATATATATAATAGAGTATATATATATATATAATTAACTATATATATAAGATATATAGATCTGTATATATATATATACTAGTCAGGTCCATAAATATTGGGACATTGACAGAATTTTCAGATTTTTGGCCTCTATTCACCACCACAATGGCTTTGAAATTAAACAAACAAGATGTGCTTTAACTGCAGACTTTCAGATTTAATTTGAGGGTAATTACATCCAAACCGGGTGAACGGTGTAGGAATTACAACAGTTTCAATATGTGCCTCCCACTTTTTAAGGGGCCAAAAGTAATGGGACTATCAACTCAAAAGCTATTTCATGGACAGGCGTGGCTTTTCCCTCATTATTTCATTATCGATTAAGCAGGTAAAAGGTCTGGAGTTGATTCTAGGTGTGACATTTGCATTTGGAATCAGTTGCTGTCGACTCTCAATATGAGATCAAAGAGCAGTCACTATCAATGAAGCAAGCCATCATTAGCTGAAAAATCAAAACAAACCCATCAGAGAGATAGCAAAAACATTAGGTGTGGGCCAAATCAACTGTTTGGAACATTCTTAAAAAGAAAGAACGCACCAGAGAGCTCAGCAACACCAAAAGACCGGAAGACCACGGAAAACAACTGTGGTGGATGACAAAAGAATTATTTCCCTGGGTGAAGAAAAACCCCTTCACAACAGTTGGCCAAATCAAGAACACTCTCCAGGAGGTAGATGTATATGTGTCAAAGTCAAACAGTCAAGAGAAGACTTCACAAGAGTGAATATAGCGGGTTCACCACAAGATGCAAACCATTGGTGAGCCACAAAAACAGGAAGACCAGATTAGAGTTTGCCAAACAACATCTAAAAAAGCCATTACAGTTCTGGAACAACATCCTATGGACAGATGAGACAAAGATCAACTTGTACCAAGAGTGATGGGAAGAGAAGAGAAGGAAAGGAACTGCTCATGATCCAAAACATACCACCTCATCAGTGAAGCATGGTGGCGGTAGTGTCATGGCGTGTGGGCATGTATGGCTGCCAATGGAACTGGTTCCCTTGTATTTATTGATGATGTGACTGCTGACAAAAGCAGCAGAATGTAATTCTGAAGTGTTTTGGGCAATATTATATGCTCATATTCAGTCAAATGCTTCAGAACTCATTGAACGGCGCTTCACAGTGCAGATGGACAATGACCCAAAGCATACTGCAAAAGCAACCAAAGAGTTTTTCTAAGGCTAAAAAGTGGAATGTTATGCAATGGCCAAGTCAATCCCCTGACCTGAATCCGATTGAGCATGCATTTCACTTGATGAAGACAAAAACTGAAGGGAAAATGCGCCCAAGAACAAGCAGGAACTGAAGACATTTGCAGTAGAGGCCTGGCAGAGCATCACCAGGGATGAAACCGCAAGCATCTGGTGATGTCTATGCGTTCATCAGACTTCAGGCTGTAATTGCCTGCAAAGGATTTGCAACAAAGTATTAAAAAGTGAAAGTTAGATTTAGGATTGTTTAGTTTTGTCCCATTACTTTTGGCCCTTAAAAAGTGGGAGTCACTATAGAAACCGATGTAATTCCTACACCGTTCACCTGATTTGGATGTAAATACCCTCAAATTAAATCTGAAAGTCTGCAGTTAAAGGCACATCTTGTTTGTTTCATTTCAAACCCATTGTGGTGGTGAATTAGTGGCCAAAATATGAAAATTCTGTCAATGTCCCAATATTTATGGACCTGACTGTATATATATATATATATATATATATATATGTCTATATATGTATATTCTATACATATACAGTTTGTATATATGATTCTATATGTTGCTGATGAAGCAGCGTCACACGCATCGTCAGTGCAGGTCAAATGGGTGATATACTTAGCGGGGGCCATGCTGCTGAATGCAGCATGGCCCTGGCTGTCACAGCTGGCATCGCGGTCAAGGCGGGGGGGCAGAAATATCTGCGGAACGGGCCCCAAGACTCCTGTTGCCGTCCCTGGATACCACATATACAGGGTTGCCGTGAGCGATTTCAAGCCCTGATGCTTAGGCGGGGGCAATGACAAGAGTATGGATTCATGAGCACACCCCATTACCAGGCCACCTCTGGAGATGCTGAAGACACTGAATGGGGCATATCCTGGGGGGCGTGGATGGGCCCAGGGCCACTGCCCCCCCCTCTCGGCAGTGGCGTAACTACTCGCTCCCGCAGCCCCCGCGGTGGCTTGGAGTCGCCGGGTAGCTTGGGGGCGACGGGGGCAGTGGTTACGCGCACTGCAACTGTGAGCGCTGGGTTCTGAAATGATCGGAGGCTAAGGAAGCCTCCGATCACTTCAGAGGCCAGCGTTCCCAGTAATGCAGTGCGCGGGTGACGTCATAACGTCACCCGCGACCTGGGGTAGACTTCCGCGGATGACAGTGCAGCGCAAAGTCAGGTAAGTGAGGGAAGGGGAGGGAAGGAGAGAGAGGTTTGGGAGGCCACAACTACAGGAGAGGCCACAACTACAGTGGGCACTACTAAAAGGGGCACAACTACGGGGGCACTACTAAAAGGGGGCACAACTACAGAGGGCACAACTACAGGGGGCACTACTAAAGGGGCACAACTACAGGGGCATTACTAAAAGGGGCACAACTACAGAGGGCACTACTTTAATGGGCACAACTACAGGGGGCCCTGCATAATGGGCACTACTACAGGGGGCTTTGCATAATGGGCACTATTATAGGGGGCATTGCATAAGGAGCACTAGTATAGGAGGCATTGCATATGGGGACACAACTACAGGGGGCACTACTTTAATGGGCACCAACTACAGGGGGCCCTGCATAATGGGCACAACTACATGGGGCCCTGCATAATGGGGCACTACTACAGGGGGCATTGCATAAGGGGCACTATTACAGGGGACATTGCATAAGGGGCACTAGTATAGGGGGCATTGCATATGGGGCACAACTACAGGGGTCACTACTTTAATGGGCACAACTACAGGGGGCCCTGCATAATGGGCACTATTACAGGGGCATTGCATAAGGGGCACTATTACAGGGGGGCATTGCATAAGGGGCACTGTATAAGGGGCACTAACTTGATACATGCAGTTTACAGGTTATAAACTATGTTCCCAATAATCTGGTTCTACACGGACATAAAATCTGTGCAACCTGTCTTGAGCTGAGGTGACAGACTGGCAGGAGCAGAGAGGAGGGCTGGTAAAGTAGATCTGTCAGGGTGGGATGTAATGGGCATTACTGTTTGGCATAATGTGAATTTGGCATTACTGGTGTGCACAATGTGCTATTAGGGGCATTACTGTGTGGCATAATGTGTTGTATGTGGCATTACAGTGTGGCATAATGTGAAATAGGGGCATTACAGCGTGGCATAAATTTGTTATAAGGGCATTACTGTATATATACGTGGCATTATTGTGTGGCATGTGTAAGGGGATTGCTGTGTGACATAATGTGTTGTAAGGGGCATTCCGGTGTGGTACACTGTGTTATAAGTAGAGGTGAGCGGGTTCGGATTTCTGAAATCCGAACCCCCCCGAGCCCCCCCGATCCGAGTCCGATCCGAGTCAGGCTCGACTTTTCCCGCCTGACTCGGATCTGAAATCGAGGCAAAACGTCATCATCCCGCCTTCCGAGTCTCGCGGGTTTTGGATCCTATATAAGGTACCCGCGTCGGCGCCATTTTCTCACTCGGCTGTGGACAGTGAAGAGGGAGGGTGGGAGTTAGGGCTGTGTAGTGTAGTGTAGTGTAGTGCTGCTGTTGTCCACTACTTCAAAGTCCATAGGGGCTGGCTGTGTTGTGCTGTGCTGCTGTTGTTAATAGGGGCTGTGTCCACTACTTCAAAAGTCCATAGGGGCTGGCTGGACTGTGTTGAGCAGTCAGTTCTCCATAGGGGCTGTGTCCACTCCAAAGTCCTGTGCAGTGTCCCAGTCCTAAAGGGGTGCTGTAGTGTTTGTCCAGGGGGTGCTCTGTCCATCAGTGGGTGCTCCCCCCAAGTGCTAAAAAAAATAATATATTTTCTGTGTTTGTGAATTGTGTGCGCAGTAGCCGCACGTGCATCAACAAAGTAGTGACAAGCGTGCGCCTGTGTCATAAGTAAAGGGCCAGCTGGCTTGACCGTTAAAGGGTGCTGTAACAACCAAAGTACACTCCAGTCCAAACCCAAAAAAAAAATATTTTCTGTGTTTGTGAATTGTGTGCGCAGTAGCCGCACGTGCATCAACAAAGTAGTGCCAAGCGTGCGCCTGTGTCATAAGTAAAGGGCCGGCTGGCTTGACCGTTAAAGGGTGCTGTAACCCCGAAAGTACACTCCAATCCAAACCAAAAAAAATTATTTTCTGTGTTTGTGAATTGTGTGCGCAGTAGCCGCACGTGCATCAACAAAGTAGTGCCAAGCGTGCGCCTGTGTCATAAGTAAAGGGCCAGCTGGCTTGACCGTTAAAGGGTGCTGTAACCCCCGAAAGTACACTCCAGTCCAAACCAAAAAAAATTTTTTCTGTGTTTGTGAATTGTGGTGCGCAGTAGCCGCACGTGCATCAACAAAGTAGTGCCAAGCGTGCGCCTGTGTCATAAGTAAAGGGCCGGCTGGCTTGACCGTTAAAGGGTGCTGTAACCCCCAAAGTACACTCCAGTCCAAACCAAAAAATATATATTTTCTGTGTCTTGTGCAATTGGTGTGCACAGTAGCCGCACGTGCATCAACAAAGTAGGGCAAGCGTGCGCCTGTGTCATAAGTAAAGGGCCGGCTGGCTTGGACCGTTAAAGGGTGCTGTAACCCCCAAAGTACACTCCAGTCCAAACCAAAAAAAATATATATTTTCTGTGTTTGTGAATTGATTGTGCGCAGTAGCCGCACGTGCATCAACAAAGTAGTGCCAAGCGTGCGCCTGTGTCATAAGTAAAGGGCCGGCTGGCTTGACCATTAAAGGGTGCTGTAACCCCCAAAGTACACTCCAGTCCAAACAAAAAAAATCTATATTTTCTGTGTTTGTGAATTGCTGTGCGCAGTGGCCGCACGTGCATCAACAAAGTAGTGCCAAGCGTGCGCCTGTGTCATAAGTAAAGGCCAGCTGGCTTGACCGTTAAAGGGTGCTGTAACCCCCAAAGTACACTCCAGTCCAAACCAAAAAAAAAATTATTTTCTGTGTTTGTGAATTGTGTGCGCAGTAGCCGCACGTGCATCAACAAAGTAGTGCCAAGCGTGCGCCTGTGTCATAAGTAAAGGGCCGGCTGGCTTGACCGTTAAAGGGTGCTGTAACCCCCAAAGTACACTCCAAACCAAAAAAATATATATTTTCTGTGTTTGTGACTTGTGTGCACTGTGGCTGCACGTGCATCAACAAAGGAGCAGCGCCAAGCGTGCGCCTGTGTCCCATAAGTAAAGAGCCGGCTGGCTGATTTCTTAAAGGGTGGTGTAACCACAAAGTGCACTACTCTCCAGCAAAAATAAAAAAATATTTTCTGTGTTTGTGTGCGCTTTAGCCGCACGTTATATATCAATATAACATAAATGGAGCACCAAACTTTCTCCGATAAAAATAAAATAGGGAAAGATCAAGAACCACTTCCTCCTAGTGCTATTGCTGCTGCTGGGAGTTGTTCATCATCCCAGAGAGGAAGTAGGAACATCACTACTTTTACTAAACAATTGACCCTCCAACAGTCCCTAGCGATGAGGATGAAGTACGACAGCAGTCATCCTGAAGCAAAACGTATAACTGAGGCCTTGACTGCTATGTGGTGTTAGACGTGCGTCCGGTATCCGCCATTAGTGCAGTGGATTTAGACAATTGATGGAGGTAGTGTGTCCCCGGTTCCAAATCCGTCTAGATTCCACCTGCATCCTCAAAGCAGCAGCGACAAGCGTGCGTCTGTCTGTTAAAGGGTGGTGACACCCTCAAAGTGTGCTACACAAACAATAAAAATATTGTTCTTTTTTTTTCGGTCTTTGTGAAATGTGTGGGCTGTAGCCGCACCTGCATCCTTAAAGGCAGCAGCGACAAGCGTGTGTCTGGTCTGTTAAAGGGTGGTGACACCCTCAAGTGTGCTACACAAACAATAAAAATATTGTTCTTTTTTTTTCGGTCTTTGTGAAATGTGTGGGCTGTAGCCGCACCTGCATCCTTAAAGCAGCAGCGACAAGCGTGTGTCTGTCTGTTAAAGGGTGGTGACACCCTCAAAGTGTGCTACACAAACAATAAAAATATTGTTCGTTTTTTTTCTGTCTTTGTGAATTGTGTGGGCTGTAGCCGCACTTGCATCCTCAAAGCAGCAGCGACAAGCGTGCGTCTGTCTGTTAAAGGGTGGTGTAACTCTCAAAGTAGCTCCAAAAAATAAAAAACTATTTTTTTAAGTGTGTTTTGTGACTTGTGTGCGATGTAGCCGCACTTGCATCCTCAAAGCAGCAGCGACAAGCGTGCGTCTGTCTGTTAAAGGATTACATCGGTGACAGCATCCAAGTAGGCATGTCAGACAGTCCGTACCTGTACTGGCAGGAAAAAGAAGCAATTTGGAGGTCCCCTGTACAAACTGGCTCTATTTTACCTGAGTTGCCCCCCCTCCAGTGTGTACTTCGAAAGAGTATTTATTGCAGCCGGGAACCTTGTCAGCGAAAGGCGTAGGAGGTTGCTTCCCACAAAAAGTGGAGAAGAGATGATGTTCATAAAATGAATTATCAACTCTTCCAGGGAGACCAGCCTCCAGAATGTACAGAGGGACCTGTGGTTCCAGCGGGGACAAATTAATACTCTGTGAGGATGAGGATGTACACACTGAAGAGGGTGAGGAATCGGTGGATGAGGAGGAGAGGATGACATCTTGAGCCTCCGTAGAGCCAGTTTGTGCAGGGGACAGATTAATTGCCAGCTTGTTTTGTAGGGGCCCTCAAACGAACCTCAATCATTTCAGCCACAGTTGTGTGGCAGACCCTGGCGCTGAAATGATTGCTTTGTTAAAGTGTGCATGTCCTGTTTATACAACATAAGGGTGGGTGGGAGGGCCCAAGGACAATTCCATCTTGCACCTCTCTTTTTTCTTTGCATTATGTACAGTTTGGGGGCCTAGTTTTTCAAACTGCCATCCTGTCTGCCACTGCAGTTTCACGCCTAGATGGGTCACGTGTTTGTGCCGCCCACTCGTGTCGCTTAGCATAGTCATCCAGCTACCTCGGTGCAACATTTTGGACATAAAAACACTATTGTGAGGTGTGAGGTGTTTCAGAATAGACTGGAAATGAGTGGAAATTAAGGTTTATTGAGGTTAATAATAGCATAGGAGCAGAAAAACCTACAAATTCTGTGATTTTAGCTGTTGTTTTATGCTTTTTTTTCCAAAAAATACAGATCCAAAACACAAAACCCAGAACCCAAAACACGGAAGGGTGGTTTTGGCAAAACCAATCCAGATCCAAACACGAAGAAAGATCCAGATCCAAAACCAAAACACAAAACACGAAAAGTGGCCGGTGCACACCCCTAGTTATAAGTGGCATTACTTAGTGTGTCATAATGTGTAAGGCACATTACTGTATCATGTAACCACACACCTTTAACGTCGTCTTTGGGTGTGTTTGATCTATGGGCGGGGAAGGGGGCGCCTGAAACTTTTTTGGCATGGGGGAGCAAAATTTATAGTTACGCCACTGCCCCGCGGAATAAATATGTTCATTGAGATGCCGAAATTGTGTATATAAATTCCAGAGAACATATGAGTTATAGTTGGTTGTGTCATGTAAATAATGCAGTAAGTCTGTGTATTAGCACACACGTCTTCTTAATAAACGCTACTAGCTGTAACAAAGTAATCTGCCACAAAATAATATTTGTACTTCATAGGCAGAACTCACACATTTTACACAAGTGTCAGAGTCTCTGACCTGCCTGCATGATCTGGTACAAAAGAGACTGTAAAAGAGATGTCTTGTCACAGTGGAAGGGGTCAGCGGCCAAACGCTGAGTGACAGGACAAGCCGGAGCAGATGACTTCACTTTTAAACCCTATCTCCCTCAGGCCGTTCCTCCGCAAGGAGAAGAAATGAATGGGTTTTCCAGACTAGGTCTGGTGGCCTCACATGTTGACACAGCAATAATTTTTAATGAGATTTTTTTCAGTATTTTTTGTGGGGGAGAAGTTAGTGTTGTGTACACAGATGCATCGCTGGCCAGCATGCTGAGAGGGGGGGCCCTGCCTAGCATGCTGAGTTCAGTCCTAAAACAGATTCCTTTCAGGCTAAAAGAAACATTTAGGCTTACTCACCTTTGAACTGCTTGCGATTATGTTTACCTTGGCAAAGCAAAGAGGCAGCTTTACAGATATTAAATACAGTCCAAAGGGGAATCTGGAGGCCTTCCTAAATTTTAATCACCCAATATAGCCGCATTTAGAGAGGGGTTACTTGTGGATAGCTGTTTTCTATTGTGCAAAATAACCTAGCTCTGTGGAGGGTATTTATTTATCTCTGACTAGTCCTGGAACCACATTAAAATTCTGGATTGCAAATACTTGGAAGACATAAAGCAGTGAGATGTTATTCTTGGTAACAGTTGTGCTAGCAAGCCTTATTCATATCAGCCTTGTTACATCATGCATCAAGGACTAAATCTAGGAAAATAAGGGATGCATAGATGTTTACATGGGGGTTGTTTTTAGCTTTTTGCCATTAAGTATTAAAGTGGCCGATGCAGGTCAGTCTGTGGGGCGTATCTTACCTGTTTTATCTTGCATGATCCAGAACCACCCTTTAACACGTCTTACCTGTCAACTACTGCTGGCCTCTGTATAGAAGCGCAGCTGCTGCGGCACATCATGCAGGGAGAGAGGAGACTGCTGCACCCACCACCAATTCCAGCACACGCTGCTGTGTGCTGATCTTCGGAGTGCTATACAGCAGCCATGTAACGGGAGGGGGGGGTGGCGATTGTGCCCCCCTTGCCGCCTGGATCTACCACATTCTGCTTGCCTTGCACTCAGGGGTGTATCAATAATGGGTGCAGGGTGTACAATGCACAGGGGCCCCTGGGTCCAAAAGTGCCCACACCGCACACCCTGCACCATTTTATTCAATACTTACCTCTACGGAGTCTTGTGTTGGCAGTAGCAGCACTGTGCAAATCACTGGCAAAATGGCGCTGCAGCCATTTTCCCTGCATTTTGCGCAGTAGACTATAGCATAGCACTAGAGTCTACTCTAGTCCCCGGAGCTCAGTGCGCTACCGGCCAATGGGTAGATAGGAGGGGGCCCTGGACGGAGACTGCACACTGGCCCCTCCTCTCTTAATATGCCCCTGGTTGCACTGACTGTACAGTGGCGTGCAGCCACGCCCCCCCCTGCTCAGACTCCACTCTACCTCTCCTCTCTCACTTCTTAAACTCACAGTTCTGGTCTGCAACTGTAATCAAAAGCATGGGGGACCCCTGAGAGAGGGGTGCCCGGGGCATGTGCCCCCCCTGCCCCATTAATCTGGTTCTGGAAAGGGAGGGATGGAGATCTATCTGGAAAAGAAGCAGTTCTTCCTCTGTGCCTGCACTAAGAAATATTAAGCTACCACTCAAAAAGCCCTTATTGGTTCAACCAACATCATACCAACTGTCAATCATCAACAATGACAAAATCCTTATATTGACAGAACTAGGAGCTTCAAGATGCTTATGCCTAACTGGCCCTCACTATCTACTAGTTCTGTGCATGCAGTGCGGGAGCAATCATGACCGACTGGCATTATTTTGTAAAGAGTAGCCTTTCTACCGGTTGTTATCTCATTTGTGTTACTGTTATGAAAATGCATGACAGGCTATTTGTAGCTTATTATAATAATAAACGGCAATGGGATTGAGTTAAAAAAATGGATTTTATTCATAGTAAAAAAAATTTCTATTTACTTGAAGCTTCTTGAATTGAAAATTAAGAGAAAGAGGTTAATTATCCTGAAAAATTTATTATGAGCGCTGATCATTTTGAGGGCCTGACTCAGACCTGGTTGCTAGCAAGCGCTCGTTCATTGCTGGCGATGTTTGCAAATGTGCGCATGCGTATGCATCGCAGTGGGCGTACTAGTTCGAGCGATCGGGAAGCGCTCACTCGCCCAGCAAAGACAGCCCAGGGGAATGAGTGACAGGAGAGGCTGTTTGTGGGTGGTAACAGAGGCAGGCCAGTAGTAACGGGGGAGTGGAGGTGTGCCTGAGTGTTTCAACGCCATTTGAGAGGCGTGCATAATTAACACGCAGCATCATAGTACACGTCACCTGGCTGTTTTTTACACTTAAGTGATCGCAGTGCTTGCGGTAGGGTAAAGGCAACCACAAGCGCTGCTCCCGATGGTACCAGATGTACCGATGGTTGTATACACTTCCTGGAGATGATGTGTGCAAGTGGGCGTCTTAGACAGGCTGGTGGGCGTCTGCATACACAAAGTGATCGCACGCCAAGACATAGTGGGTGTGCTTATGCCTTGCCGTGCGATCACCTGCCATGCTGGGTGTGTTCCAAATTTGCATATGCTGGGAGCGAGCGTACGCATTTAGCGACCGGGTCTGAATCAGGCCCTAAGTCTATGTTATAAATATGGTGCTGGTTTGTCTTCAGATTTGTTTGTGACTCGCTGATGTGCCCAGTTTCACCCAGGTAGACCTTAAATATTTACTAATTCCTTTTCCGTCATCTCATTTTAACTTAATTTATATGCTTAGTTAATTTTATGCCTCCGGGGTAAATGAGCGTGGTATTATCCATTTAAATTAATTACGTTTTTTAAACTTTTATTTTTAATATGAATTGAAGGTGGGTTATAAGACATAGGTAAACCTAATTTTTCTCTACTGAAGGACTTCTTTGTAAACCACATTGGTGGTTCTCTCCTCAGGTGCTAGGATCACCAGGCTGCTGTGTGAGCTCACTCTGGAGCAGGCCTCATAGATCTGCCCATGTGAGAAGCAGTCCTCCCACAAGTCAATCCCTGACAACTTCAGCGACTGCCCCTGGGACTTGTTGATGGTCATTGTAAAACAGGCCATGAGGGGGGACTGCAGCCTCTTGAACTCAAAGGGGTACTTTCATGGTATCAGTGGCATGTGTGGTATGAACACCGACTTCCCCTCAAATACAGCCAGTAAACACTGTTGCCAGAGGCATTCTATGAGAAGAGGGGGCCCGTGTGCAGACTCAGTGCGGGCCCCCTCCTCTCTCTTGTGGTACCACGGCAGGTGATGCGGCAGTAGATGCTGGTTTAGTGCCAGAATCTACTGTGCATGTTCAAGACTCCGGGAAGATGGTCTCCGGGAAAATGGTCCACGAGTCACCGGGAAAATGGCTGCAGAGCAGCACTACTGGAGACAACAGACAGGTAAGTATAAAGAGTTAATGGGTGCATTGTGTGTGGTGTGGGCCCCCCTGGACCCAGGGGCACATGTGCACCCATTATAGATACTCCTCTGACTGTGGCCTCGATGACATTCCTGTGGAGGGCCTTTACTCGCAGCCTGGTGACATTGCAGAACTTGGGTGGGTGAAGGTCCCGCAGCAACATTACTGGAACCCCGACTTTGAGGAGAAGCTTGTGGGCCTGGAGGCCAGGAGGGTTAAGGGTGTTGAGGAAATCCCCGGGGCAGTGGTCAGCATCATCCATTTGCACTACCAAGTTTACAGACCTGTATTCCATTTCTGCCCCTTTGAACAACTGAAGTGAGAGTGTCATTAATGATGGTAGCCATGTTGTTCCTGGGGGTCTCGATGGCACGTTTACACATCCAGTCCATGGACATTTTTTGGATATTGGCAATATCAGGGTCTGCTAGGTCATCACTGTGACTCTGCTAGGGTCTTCACTACTGTGCCTATGCCTGCAGGGATGGTCAGCTTTCCTTCAGACTCGGGATACTCTCCGTCCTCTATTTTGCATAGCAGTTCGGAGAATTACCCATGTTCTTCCTGAGAGAGAATTTCCAGATGAGGGGCCACACATATGATGCCTTGACACACTCCTTAATTTTATCAGCTCGAGTTCCCCTTTGCTAGCTCGGTCGAGAGGTGATTGAGTGATTTCAGTCCCTTAGGAGTCAAATTTAGAAAAATCCCTGTTTAGTGGGCGCTTATGTCATGGTAGGAATAGTGGGCGTTAATTAGTCAGTGAGTCCAGACATTTGTTTTTATATATATTAGGATTATGTGCTGCCACCCAATTGTGTTTGCCGCCAGGGACGCTCAAGAAAAGTTCCAGACCCTGGGGCATGACCAATTAGGGGAGTGACCAGGGCCGGACTGCCCATCTGGCACTTCTGGCAAATGCCAAAAGGGACGATGGCCAGATGGGTCGGCCTACTGCTCTGCTCGGCCGGGATACTGAAGACGTGGGTGTTCCGCAAGGCCAGGCCCCCATGACTCGCGGCACGCCCCTGTGAGACATAACCACAACCCTTTTGTAGCAAGGCCACAGTACATCCCTAGGAGTGACCACACCCCATTATGCATATCAGGCCTCCATGGAGACACATGTGCAAGTGCTGATTACTAAAAAAAAATGGTATCATGTTTGACATGCGAGTCACTGATATTTTTTAAATGCCTGGGAAGGGGGTGGGTGAAGGGAGTTGTATTCCAGCCTTTCTTACAGTCAAGGGATGCAAACTAATTGATGATTTATGGCTGTGATTATAGTGCAATGTCAGTAAACCTTCAGTATTTGTTCATATCTCAGAAGGAGAAAACAAGAAGAGAAGATGTAGAACATAATCAAAAGAAAAATTAATTAAAAAAAATGCTAAATAAGAAAGATCTATCTATCACACAGACCCTGGACGGACCACAGAATGTAATTACAAAAACAACAAAATGCAAAAAAAGAAATGATATTGAGTCATCTGCTGACCTGTCCCCAGCGCGCTCGCTGTGAATCAGGGCCATCCTACCTAAAAATGGAGCGGCCTCTTGGACGCTCGCATAGCTGTGGGTTACCACCCACAGCTTATGCGAGCGTCCATGATGATGGTCGCGATGGTCAAGACCATCGTGACCATCGGGCTTGCGACGACACCCTGCAGTAGGGTCTCATGGCCGCAAGCCCTGGAGTGATTTTGGCTCTATCAGAGCCAAAATCACTCCCACTGACATCACTAGTGATGTCAGTGGGGCCGGACCCAGACGGTAGGCGTTCCCATGGGAACGCCTCCGTCTGGCAGCCACGCCCCCGGCACACCCAACAAAGGGGGCATGCTGTCGGTCACCATCGACAGCACGCCCCCTTTGGTGCGAGACCCAGAGCTCCCTCCGTCGTGCGCATTAGGGCACCATCGACCCGCTTGCAAGCGTCCTACGCTCGCGAGCGGGTCTGAATTAGGCCCTGTGTACAAATCCCACGTACTTTTTGCAGGGAAAATGTCAAACAATTAGTAACCCTAAGAATTTCTTTCTAGCGGAACTTATTTTCATTTTGTTTTGTAAATGAGTCATCATTAATGATTATTGTGCCTATTTGGAGAATTGACGAACATAATGGATGTTGTGTGCATGATACCTACATTTTATTCTGAAGAAAAATGGTAGTTGCTCAGATCAGCTTAATTGAATAACACAGGTGCTTGTAAAGGGCGGGGTTTACTCTGAACACAGAAAAAAAGAGATATTTGCCCTCCAGCACACTGCAGCAAAAACAATACTTAAATCCTACATAATAATAGAGATTTAGAGGTATTTGTTACACATATTTGCAAATATATGAATAAGCGCCAGGCCAATCGTCAAGGCTCCTCTATACTGGCGTCCCTAATATTAAGGGGCTCACATCCGAGAAGCAAGGCACCCCAAAAAAAATTCCAACCAAGGGCCATCCCCAGGGCATCACACGAAAAGGTGATAGTGAAGTATGTAGAAAAGATGTGTAAAGATAAATCAATAAGTGTTAATGAAATGATAAAGAATTAAACTGACATATATAATGTACAAACAAATAGAGAAGTGATAAAAGTATTCTATGTGAATTAAGTGGTGATGCCATGAGAAAGGCCCAGTCAGAACCCCCCCGGGGGCCCCACTCCCAAACGCTCACCCCAAAATAATTATTGCTACATAATGGTAGAACCCACTCTGGGTCATATAATTACAATTGATGTACTGCATGATAACAGTACATATGTAAGCTGAGAGCTAACTTACCTTGGAGGTACCCCAAAAAACCTCCACATGGCACTATAAGCATCAGCACCTCCTCCTAATGCTGACTGCCTTCATGCCTCTCCAAATTTACAAAGAAAAATGGTAGTTGCTCAGATCAGCTTAATTGCATAACACAGGTGCTTGTAAAGGGCGGGGTTTACTCTGAACACAGAAAAAAAGAGAGATTTGCCCTCCAGCACACTGCAGCAAAAACAATACTTAAATCCTACATAATAATAGAGATTTAGAGGTATTTGTTACACATATTTGCAAATATATGAATAAGCGCCAGGCCAATCGTCATGGCTCCTCTATACTGGCGTCCCTAATATTAAGGGGCTCACGTCCGAGAAGCAAGGCACCCCAAAAAAAAATTCCAACCAAGGGCCATCCCCAGGGCATCACATATGTTATCATGCAGTACATCAATTGTAATTATATGACCCAGAGTGGGTTCTACCATTATGTAGCAATAATTATTTTGGGGTGAGCGTTTGGGAGTGGGGCCCCCGGGGGGGTTCTGACTGGGCCTTTCTCATGGCATCACCACTTAATTCACATAGAATACTTTTATCACTTCTCTATTTGTTTGTACATTATATATGTCATTTTAATTCTTTATCATTTCATTAACACTTATTGATTTATCTTTACACATCTTTTCTACATACTTTACTATCACCTTTTTCCCTTTTTCGTGTGATGCCCTGGGGATGGCCCTTGGTTGGAATTTTTTTTGGGGTGCCTTGCTTCTCGGACGTGAGCCCCTTAATATTAGGGACGCCAGTATAGAGGAGCCTTGACGATTGGCCTGGCGCTTATTCATATATTTGCAAATATGTGTAACCAATACCTCTAAATCTCTATTATTATGTAGGATTTAAGTATTGTTTTTGCTGCAGTGTGCTGGAGGGCAAATATCTATTTTTTTCTGTCTATATTTTATTCTGTTTATACTTTAAAGTAATGTATTACAGCAAACTAGCATTTCCTTTTACAATACCATAAAAAACTAGCCTTATGTTAAGCTATCCCGTTTTAGGGAGTAATTACTTTTTTTGTTAGTAATGACTATGGGCCTGATTCAGAGATGGAAGGAATTGCACAGCCGCACACAAGTGGCTATGCAATTGCGTCCATTTAAAATGCAAATGCAGAAGTTGGTGTCACACACCTCCTCGCTGCATTTTCGTGATCCCAGCGCTGCTACCCAGGTCGCAGCCTGGGGTCACCATGGAAACAGTCGCGATTGTTGTTGATGTTCCATTGGCCAGGTTGCGGGAACTACAGCTTCCCGCAGCCTGGCAGCATCCTGGCAGCTTGCGAGGCCAGGAAGTCTGCGTGCACCCACACAGACCCTGGCCTCGTCCCTCTCGCATAACGGTGGCAACATGCCCATTTCCGGGAACGCTGCCAGGGAATGCCCCCACTCCGCCTCCCACACATGCGCAGTCCACCAAACATCGGAGATGTGCGATAACCATCGGGTTAGCGTACAACTCTGAATCAGGCCCTATGTCAATGACATTGTGGTGTGTAGAGCTGGATGTGCTGGTTCTTTTCCATCCTCATGTACATTTTGTTGCCTATTATGACTCCTTATACTCATAGAGGCTGAACGGGGGAGGGGGTGTACAGGCATAGTAAGGGTATGTACTTATAAATGCGGCTAAAGGCCCCCATATATCAGCAACAGATTGTCGCAATTCCCCGATCGGCAAATCATGGACTTTAAATATGAAGAGTTTCCCTGGTTCCCCGACAGATCAGCAATCATCGATGTCCGCCGATCCGGTTTAGCCGGGAGCCTCCCGAAAATCGTGTGCAGCTTCCGGCCCCCCGGAAATGCAGGCAAGCCTCCCGGCAGCCACCGACCCCTTCTGCACCCCCCCCCGTGATTGTATGTGAATCCCCCACAGCGGGAGGCCGGTGACGCGATTCACGCCGAATCGCTTCATTTTAGCCCCGCCCCCTGCTGCACAATGCCGGAAATCTCGGCATTGTGTAGCGGAGACGGGACCAAAATGACACGATCACATGGCCACACCCCCGCTCTGCCCACAAACGCCGGCCGATTTTGCCGATCTTGCTGCCCTTTTCCGGGAGGGGCAGCCAGAATGTCAGCATCTATGGGGAAATGGCTATCTGATGTATGGGGCTCTTTAGCCAGAGTGCAACAGATGTATATGCTCCTCCCTGGGGCAATATCTGCACTGATTGCCAGCCGCTTATGATTGGATGAAAGTCCCACAGTGTAGTCTGTGGTAGGAAACCAGATTAAGGTTTGATTTTTAAAGAGGAAGACAATTAATGTGTGTATTTATTTATGCTTAATAAGCACTCTTATTTTGTATCTGCATCTGTATTTAATTACATCTTGCATGTAAATGCTCCTTTAGTATTTATTAATAATAACATTGTCCAGTCTCAGACAGACTGTCTTGTGTATATGACACTTCATTAAAGTATTATTACATTGTGCATGAATTGCGTACTGTAACTTTAGTATTTACTAATAACACTGTCCAGCAACATCTCCTGTTGTAAATCAGATGCATGTACTAACGTTTTCAAATGGCCACAACCTGGCACTTATACCACTATTCTCTTGTGGCGCAAAACTGACATGCATATTACGTTTGCAGAGGGCATACTGCGCAAAATGAATTTTCTTCGGATGCACTTATAAAATATAAGTAAAATGTATCAACCTCTACATGAGACCCTGTATGCACCTTAGGGAGGAGATAAAAATAAATAAAATGATGTATCGAGATCGAGAGTAATAAAAGATTATTATAGACTTGTCACAGTTACAAATCATTATTTCATGTTTTAAGAGTATCATCAGGGTGTCAGGAGAAGCTTTCTTCAATAACAAATAGAAAAAATGTGCTCTCAGCAAGACACACAAGCAAATATCTCTGCTGATGTTATGAAAATATTAGTCTGCCAATTACCAACTCCTACGTAGCCATCTCCTCCTCACGGGTAACTACTCCCTGGCTACAGTCATCTAGGGATTCGTAAACGGGTCCCAGTTCATTCCAAAACAATGGTAGTAAGTAGTTATATTGGGATAGCATCTACAAGCTCAATACCTACAGACGCTTATTATGCACAGATAGTGGACTAGGGGCATGATTCAGAAATGAACGGAACTGTAAAATCACACACAAGCAGCTGTATTTGCGTTTGCATTTGCGAGAACCATCGCAACCATCATGGCCGATGGTCTCGAAGGTTGCTCCTTTGGTCAGGCTGCTGGAGTAGAAGGTTCCCACAGCCTGACCGGGTGCTGGTCACTTAATAGGCCAGGAATCTGCATTCGCCGACGCAGACCCTGGGCTCGGAAAGTGGGGCGACACGCCCCCTATTCCGGGAATGGTGACCAGCCACAGCCCCGCTCTGCCCCCCAAACGCAGCAGCATGTCAATCGTGCTGTGGCTTTTGGTGGGGGGAGGTCTGCGAGCATAATCGCAGGACCCATTCTGCACATGCGCAGACCCCTAACCATCGGAGATGTACTTTCATCATTGAATGAACGGACTTCTCTGAATCAGGCCCTAAGCTAGAGTCAGTGACAATTTAATAAATCATCTTATGAACAGTCTTTTCCCGAGGTAACTCTAGCTACATCCTATTACAGCAGCATGTTCTATATACTAATATAACTTCACGTCTGCAATGACCTGCAAATGTTATTCTGCCTGCTAAAGCATTCAACCAGATTTCTGCAAACTCTGCAGTCCATTCATCTTGTCATTTTATTTTACTTGTCAGTCAGTGACATGGGAGACTAGTTCTGCGCATCACCGCTTAGGTTTTCTTACTGTTTCCCAAACTTTGAAAACAGCTTAAGACCTTCAGTTTTACATTATTTTCTTATTATACTGTTATATCTCCTATGTCTATTGCAGATAATATAAGCAGATTTGTTATTTTAAAGTTGAATATTTAGTACTTTAAAAGGTTTCAGGGTTTGCACTGTTGTTCATCTTTGCAGTGGAGCTTACAATCTATGGCCCTCATTCAGAGCCGTACGCTCTGAGCAGAGCGCACGCTCTGAATGAGGGCCGGGCTCCATTTTCATGGAGCGTCCTCCTGGACGCTCGTATAGCTGTGGGTCACCACCCACAGGCTATACGAGCGTGCTTTTTGATGGCCGCGATGGTCGAGACCATCGCGACCATCGAAATTGCGAGCCGGAGCCTGCGGTTGAGGTTTTCAACCGCAAGCTCCGGAGTGATTTTGGCTCTATCAGAGCCAAAATCACTCCCACTGACATCACTAGTGATGTCAGTGGGCCGGCTTCTGACGGGAGGCGTTCCCGTGGGAACGCCCCCGTCAGGGAGGCACGCCCCCGGCACGCCCACCAAAGGGGGCGTGCTGTCAATCAACTTTCCTTTGCTCGTCGCGTCTGGCGCATGCGCACGACGGAGCTCCCTCCGTCGTGCGCATGCTCAGTGCATAACATCGACCCACTTGCGAGCGGACAGCCGCTCGCGAGTGGGTCTGAATCAGGCCCAATATTCCCTGTTATAATCACAAATAGACTTTAGGGTTCATTTATTGCTGGAAGTCTATACCAGTATATGTTTAGATTATGGGAGGAAACCAGAATATCCAGAAGACAACCATGTAAACATGGGGAGAACAAACAAACAGCACACATATAGGGCTAAATTTACAAGTATGATTTTTGAGTGATTTGGCATTCGATTTGCATTCGATTTTGCATTTGGGTATTTACTAAAGGCCAAATCGAATGTAAAATCGAATTTAAAACCAAATTTGACTCAAATCGCACTCAAATCGAACATCGGAAAAACATCAGTACTTTTACATGGACCAACACACAAATCTCTTAATTACTATAATTCGATTCGAAATCGAACACAAAATCGAACTTCAAAGCCTCAAATGAATAGACCTGCTTCATGCTTTCGATTTGAGCATGAGCATGTCGGATGACACAGATACATGAATACATCAGTGAGATGCATACATGTATCTTACTGTAACAAGCAAAGAAAGAGTTAAATTTAGAATAAAAATGACGTGGGGTCCCCCCCTAAAACAGAACTAGCCCCGGACTTGTCATAGCCATTCCTGGTTATCTAAGTACAGGGAAAAAATTGTGTAGGGTTTCACTGTAATCTCCATAACCAGCACTGGACCCTTTCTAGTGGGGGCCTGATGCCACAGCCAGGGGAGCCCTATCACCGGGCCTCCCAGCTGTAGCATCGGTCCTGACCACTAGTCAGCCTAGCCCAGGGATCCCTGAGGAGTTGGGGATCCCCCCAATAAAGGGGTCCCCCTCTCCAGGGCACCTCTAGCCTAAGCTGATAGCCCGGGGCTATCCCTGCCACCCCTGGGTGGTGGGTTGATAGTGTAGGTGTAGTGTAAAAAAAGAAGATTAAAAACATTGTCTTTACAGTAGAACTGCAGTTCCCAGCAAGCCTCCCCCGCATGCTGGAACTTGGGGAACCACAAGTACCAGCATGCGGGGCATTAAGGGCCCGCTGGTACCTGTAGTTCACCTGTAAAGAAATGTTTAAATAAACACAAGACACACACACCGTGAAATTAAAGTTTTAATACATGCATTGCATACACACTCACACATACTCACCTACATTACCTGGAATGGTCCACTTGTCCCTGTAGGCATCCATGGTCTTCTTAAAATATTTAAACGCAAAAAACCAAGCCACGCACTAGATAGCAACTGCGATAGTTGTTATCTCCCGAATTAAGCGCTCAGACGTGTCTTCTGCCTTTGTAGAGCCGTATCTGAGCGTTCATTGGCTGAGAGCTGCAAGTCAATGGTGGGAACCGCAAAATAAACTTTGGTTACCCTGCGGCTCTCCATTGACTTCAATGGAGGGAGCCGTTCATTGCCTGAGAGGCGGGGGCTGACCTCTATCAGCCATTGAACGTTCAGATACGGCTCTACAAAAGCTAGAGCTGCGTCTGTGCTCTTCATTCAGGAGATAACAACCATCGTGGTTGTTATCTGTTTCGTGGCTCGGTTTTTTTATTTTAAGAAGACCATGGATGCGTACTTTGTACCTAATAGGACCAAGCCATGCATAGGAGAAGGTGAGTATGTTTTTTTTCCACAGGTACCCTATGGATAATCTACTGGACAAGGGTACCGATGCTACAGGGATACATAGGTGAGTATGAGTACATGTGTGTGTGCATGTGTGTGTGTACATGTGTGAGTGCATGTATGTTTAATAAATTTATTCTGTGTATGGTGTGCGTGTCCTGTGTTTTTTTAATATTGCTTTTGCAGTGGAACTACAGGTACCAGTGGGCCCGTAATGCTCCAAATCCTGGTACTTGTGGTTCTCTAAGTACCAGCATGCGGAGGAGGCTTGCTGGGACCTGCAGTTCTACAACAAAAGACAATATTAAATACTTTTACAAATGCACTACACCAACACTATCAACCTGCCACCCACCACCCAGGGGTGGCGGGGATAGCCCCAGGCTATCAGCCTAGGCTAGGGGTGCCCTGGAGAGGCAGACCCCTTTATTGGAGGGGTCTCCAACCCCCTAGGGATCCCCGGCCTGGGCTGACTAGCGGTGAGGGCTGATACTGCGGCTGGGGGGCCCGGTGATAGGGCTACCGTGACTGTGGCATCAACCCCCCGCTAGAAAGGGTCTAAGGCGAGCTCAGGGAGGACAGAAACCTCCCGTGGAGCAGAAGGTTCTGGAGTTTACAGGGTGGGACCATACACAATTTTTTCACCTGTAATTCCAGAACCAGGACTGGATCAGAGCCCAATGTTGGTTGTGTTAAGTACAGGGGGAACCCTACGCAATTTTCCCCCTGTACTTAGACAACCAGGACTGGCTATGAAAAGTCCGGGGGTGGTTCTGTTTTAGAAGGGGACACCACGTAATTTTTTCCAAAAAAATGTACTGTTTCTAAGCTTGTTACAGTCAGATACATGCATGCAGCTCACTGATGTATGCATGTATCTGTGTGAAAGTGAGCTGCTCATGCTGAAAGTGAAAGCATGAAGCAGTTCTATTCAGTCGGGGATTTGCATTTCGTTTTGAAGTGGGATTTGCCATTCGATTTGTACATGAACAACCGAATTTGATTTAGAAAATGCTTCTAATATCGAATGTTAGTAAATGAGGGTTTTGAAGAGGGATTTGAACTTTCGATTTGATTCGTTTTGAGGTGAGCTAAATCACTCAGCAAAACAAAAGTAAAATCAAATTTTGATAAATATACTCCATAGAGTCCTAGTGGTAAATTTACTAAAGTACAGGTTTTTAGAAGTGGAAATGTTGCCCAGAGCAACCAATCAGATTCTAGCTATGATCTTCTAGAAAGTGACAGACAAATGTTTAGTAGAATCCGATCTCTACTTCTAAAAACTCTAGTTAGAATCAAACCCATAAACTCAATGCTCTGTTGCTGAATGTGCAGCTGAGCAGGAAAGTGTCAGGAGCAGGGCCAGATTAAGGCTTGTGAGGGCCAAAGGGCAACTAAATTGTGGGTGCCCCCTCCAAGCCACATGGCACCTGTGCCTACCCTACCCCCCCAACCCCATCCCACGCAGCCACAAGGCGCTTGTGACTGGACGGTCCCGCACCCCCCTCCAGCCCCATACGGAGCCTCTCTTACCTTGTGTCCTGGCCGGCAGAGCTGCTTCTGGATTTCCTCCTCAGCGTCACGGACATGTGTCACATGACGCTGATGAGGGGACATCGGTAGCCGATCTGAGTCTGTGCTGCATGCAGTAGCACTAACAGTGCTGCTGCATGCAAAAGAACAGCCGCCGCTTCTGAGCCGGGCCACCATCCAGGAACAGATGCCGCTGGACACCTGTTCTCGGCAGGATCACATCGACCCTGTGTGGGGGCCCCTCTATGTGTAGGGGCCCAGGGACAACCACCCCTGTTGCCCCCCCTTAATCCGGCCCTGGTCAGGAGAGGTGATGACTACCCAATAGTTGGATTGCCTCTTAATGCTGCAAGATGTATGTACTGTAGGTGATCTCCATTCCCAGACTGAAGTTGGTTGAAGATAATTGGGTTGATCAGGCAGTTTTGACAACCAAACCGAAATTACCAGGCTGTTTTCAGTCATTTTCAGTCAGTGATCATCATTCAGTACAAAACCATTATCGTTCAAACCAGTCATCTGGTCGTCTAAATAAAATAAGTAGGTGCTGTATAAATAAAGGTTAATACAAAATGAGGTCGATAAAATATTACAGAAATTAGCAAAGCAAAATATTTGACACTTGGAAATTGGAATAAAGTTTCACTATTTCCCATTTGTTGTTCCAGGATTCATATTAAAAATGAGTGGGGTTAAAATTAACCGAATATTAGTGTGACACCCACCTTCGTTATCCAGTATTTCAGGTACAGTAGGTTCTTTCAAACTCCTTGGCAGAGAGGTGAAGGTAACCTGACCCCAGACCCAAGAATCACACAGGTTAATAAAGGAAAATTCAATTTTATTTGACTGGATTGCTTCCTAAGTGATAAAACCTGTTTGCTTTAAATACAGTTAGGCCAGCATTAATGTAATAAGTTTGTTAAACATTAAAACACACATTCCAGATGATACCAAAATATGCACAACAAATGGCAGTAAATACAATTTAATATCACTTCTATATGTTATCTCATTATTACTATCACCAAAAGCTTTCCCTAATGGCTCACAATACACGGCCCTAAATAGGTGTATAGGACATTGCAATTTACGTGAAGCAACAATTTTAATTTACCTTCCCACACATTCTAATTAACCATTATGAGTCTCTCTATGCGCATGGCCATGCAATTTTCATTGCTATTGAGTTTATTGAATAGTAGCATCTAGTTAGCTCATTAGGCAGTAATTCAGTATAAGGTGACTGTAGTTGTCAGTGGAGGGTATTCCTGGCATTACTGGTTAGAACTGTGGACCTCATTCAAAGGCGGCCGCTTTTTTTTTTTTACCAGACCTCCTGGACGCTCGCTAAGCTGTGGGTGACCACCCACAGCTTTTGTGAGCAGCCAGGTGATGGTCGCGATTATGGCGACCATCGGGCTTGTGACGAGACCCTTCTGGTAGGGTATCGTCTGCCGCAAGCACCAGTGAGCTTCCTGCTCAAATAGAGCAGGAAGCTCACTACTAACATCATGAGTGATGTCAGTAGGGCCGCCCACAAACGGCAGGCATTCCTTCAGGAACACCTCGTTTGACCAGCCACACCCCTTTTCCGCCTATAAAACGGGGCGAGCTGTCGATCAACATCGACAGCGACCCATTTGTAGCGAGCCCCAGAGCGAGTCAATTTGTCACTCACTACGGGGCTTACGCACGCGCGCGGCGCGTGCGCAGTGCCCCACCATCGACCCGCTTGTGAGCGGGTCTGAATGAGGCCCTGTATGTGCTGCCTGTTTGAGTTCATAGCCTGTTAGCCATTATTGTCTGTCCTCAGTGTTGTCAGGTGAGGGTATTCCTGGCATTACTGGTTAGAGTTGTATGTGCTGCCTGTTTGAATTCATAGCCTGTCAGCCATTATTGCCTATCCTCAGTTTTGTCACAGATCTCAAGTACTTCTTAAGGTGTCCATCCACTAGGCGATTAAACCTAGTGATTGAGCGATAACGACAGTCGTTATCACTCAATCGCTTGGTAATCAGCCGCAAATCGATTACTATGTCATAATCGTGCTGTCGTCCCCGCATCTAGTAGTGGATGGGCAGCATTAGTTTATTAAGATTAAACAGCTTTTCTCTCAGATGATGTTTGTAGTAAATGCCAGTGCTGCATATGTAGCCTCTGTCACCAGTGGCAGCCTGACTCTCTGTTACTCTCTGTGAGGGGTGTAGGCAGGGGCTGGCTGGCAACTTTTAGCCAGGGGGGCAAATGCATGCAGGTGGCCCTGGCAGAGGAGTAGCGTGTAGCCAGGGTGTCCGAAGAATATACGTGCTACGGCGCCCCCCCTCAAATGTTCCAGGGAGGAGGCGGATCCATATGGGATTAATGTAAGGGAAAAATAAAGATTAGGGCAGCCCCCTGTCGTAGTGCCCATATGCAGTGCCCCCGTGTGCCACAGGAGAGAACACCCTTATGCAGGCCTCCAGTAGTGCCCCCAGTAGTAGTCCCCCCCTTTGTAGTGCCCCCAGTAGTATTCACCCCCTTTGCAGTGCCCCCAGTAGTAGTAGTCCCCCCTTTGTAGTGCCCCCATTAGTAGTAGTCCCCCCCTTGTAGTGCCCCCAGTAGTAGTAGGTCCCCCCCTTGTAGTGTCCCCAGTAGTAGTAGTCCCCCCCTTGTAGCGTCCCCAGTAGTAGTAGTCCCCAGTAGTAGTAGTCCCCCACCCCCCTTGTAGTGCCCCCGGTAGTAATAGTAGTAGTCCCCTTATAGAGCCCCCAGTAGTAGTAGTCCCCAGTAGTAGTCCCCTCCCCCTAGTAGTGCCCCCAGTAGTAGTAGTCCCCCACCCCCCTTGTAGTGTCCCCAGTAGTAGTAGTCCCCAATAGTAGTAGTCCCCCACCCCCCTTGTAGTGCCCCCAGTAGTAGTAGTAGTCCCCTTATAGTGCCCCCAGTAGTAGTAGTCCCCTCCCCCTTGTAGTGCCCCCATTAGTAGTAGTCCCCCCCTTGTAGTGTTCCCAGTAGTAGTAGTCCCCCACCCCCCTTGTAGTGCCCCCAGTAGTAGTAGTAGTCCCCTTATAGTGCCCCCAGTAGTAGTAGTCCCCAGTAGTAGTAGTCCCCTCCCCCTTGTAGTGCCCCCAGTAGTAGTAGTCCCCCAGCCCCCTTGTAATGCCCCCAGTAGTAGTAGTAGTCCCCCCCCTTTGTAGTGCCCCCAGTAGTGCCAGACCCCCCCCAGTAGACACACATAATATAAAAAACAAAATAAAAAAAAACACTTACCTGAATCCCCGCTCCCGCCGCCACCATCTGCTCCTCCGTCTGTCCTCCCGGGCCCGGCCGCTCTGCATTATGGGACAGACATCATATGACATCATGACGTCTCTCCCATTGCCCACTGCGGGAGCCGGAAGATGGAGCGGCTCCCGCAGTGGGCGCAGCAGCAGCAGCTAATGAGAGTCTGACAGACTCTCATTGGCTGCTGCTTACAACAAGCACACAGCTGCCGGAGCCGGCGGCTGTGTGTTTGTCAGTGTAGCGCTGACCGAACTCCGTCCGGTCAGCGCTACACACGCGGTGCAGTCTGTGTCACAGTGACACAGACTGCACCGGCCCGCGGCCCGCATGACTCTGCGGCCCGGGGGGCACATGCACCCTGTCCCCCGGCCCAGCCCACCACTGGGTGTAGGGCATTATTATCATCACAGACCTGATCCTCCTAAATCTGTCAGGTCCTGCTACCACTTGTGGGAATCTCCACCCTCTGATTCAGGGGCAGATGAGTAGCATGTAGCCAGGGTGGCCGGAGCACGTGTGTGCTACGGCGCCCCCCCCCTCAAGTGTTCCAGGGAGGAGGCGGGTCCATATGAGATTAATGGAAAGTAAAAATAAAGATATGGGGCAGCCCCCTGTAGTGGTGCCTATATGCAGTGCCCCCTGTGCCCCAGGAGAGGACCCCCTTGTGCAGGCCTCCAGTAGTGCCCCCAGTAGTGATCCCCCCTATGCAGTGCCCCTTATACAGTACCCCCAGTAGTGGTCCCCCCTGTGCAGTATCCCTTGTGCCCCCAGTAGTAAGTCCCTTATATATTGCCCCCAGTAGTGGTACCCCCTATGCAGTAGGGGTGTGCACCGGCCACTTTTCGTGTCTTGTGTTTTGGTTTTGGATCTGGATCTTTCTTCGTGTTTTGGATCTAGATTGGTTTTGCCAAAACCACCCTTCCGTGTTTTGGGTTCTGGGTTTTGTGTTTTGGATCTGTATTTTTTCTTAAAAAATAAAAAAAAATGCTAAAATCACATAAAATGGGCCTTTTTTTGTTCCTACGCTATTAATAACCCCAATAACATTAATTTCCACTCATTTCCACTCTATTCTGAACACCTCACACCTCACAATATTGTTTTTAGGCCAAAAGGTTGCACCGAGGTAGCTGGATGACTATGCTAAGCGACACAAGTGGGCGGCACAAACACGTGGCCCATCTAGGAGTGGCACTGCAGTGGCAGACAGGAAGCCAATCAGCGTTATGGTGCCCATTTGCATGTAGCACGAACCCGGGAGATCCGTGCTACATGCATCTGTGTGATTGGCACAGAGCAATGACAGGTCCGTGAGACCCGTCTGTGCTGCTGTGGTAAAAAAAAAAAAACCTGTGTGAAAAAAGAAAAAAAATGGCGTGCACCCCCCCAAAAAAGAGCAACCAGCCCCGGGCATTAGTAACCCAGTGCTGGGTGTGCTTAAATACAGGGGACAAATGACGTAGGGGTCCCCTGTACTTAAGCACAACCAGCACCGGGCTAGTCAGAACCAGTGCTGGTTGCCAAAATACGGGGGACAAACGACGTAGGGGTCCCCCGTATTCTGCGCAACCAGCTCTGGGCTCTGATCCGGTCCTGGTTCTGGAAATACAGGGGAAAAAAATTAGTAGGGTTCCCCTGTATGTTCCAGAACCAGCACTGGACTTTTTCTAGTGGGGGGCTGATGCCACAGCCAGGGGAGCCCTTTCACCGGGCCCCCCAGCCGCAGCATCAGCCCTGACCGCTAGTCAGCCCAGGCCGGGGATCCCTGGAGAGCTGGGGACCCCCCCAATAAAGGGGTCACCCTCTCCAGGGCACCCCAGGCCCAGGCTGATAGACCGGGGCTATCCCCGCCACCCCTGGTGGCGGTGGGTGGCGGGTTGATTGTGTGGTGTGGTGTAAATAAAGAATATCAAACATTGTCTTTACAAGTAGAACTGCAAGTCCCAGCTAGCCTGCCCCGCATGCTGGTACTTGGAGAACCACAAGTACCAGCATGCAGGGCATTAAGGGCCCACTAGTACCTGTAGTTCACCTGTAAAAAAAATGTTTAAAAAAACACAGGATACACACACCGTGACAGTATAAGTTTATTAAACATACATACACACACACACACACACATGTACACATACTCACCTATGTAACCCTGTAACATCGGTCCACTTGTCCGGTAAAGTATCCATAGGGGACCTGTGAAAAAAAACATACTCACCATCTCCTATGCGAGGTTCTGTCCTCTTCGTTCCAAAGTAGGCATCCCCGGACTTGGCAAAAAAAAAAAAACGAAAACGCGATCCACGAACTTTACCACAGGGTAAACTTTAATAACCTTGCGGCTCCCACCATTGACTACAATGGAGGGAGCCGTTCATTGGCTGAGAGAGACAGGAGATGGCCTCTCTCAGTCAATGA
The DNA here is from genome assembly GCA_031769625.1 of Taudactylus pleione. Lineage (NCBI taxonomy): Eukaryota > Metazoa > Chordata > Amphibia > Anura > Myobatrachidae > Taudactylus > Taudactylus pleione. The sequence goes on along the minus strand of JAUIMM010000229.1, from coordinate 6,786,294 downwards.
ACGCTTAGCAGCGGGGTTTCCATGGTGATACCCCGCCGCTAAGCTCTCATTCGGGAAGTACCGTTCTATAGAACGGTACTAAGTTCGTGGATCACTTTTTCGTTTTTTTTTTTTTTGCCAAGTTCGGGGATGCCTACTTTGGAACGAAGAGGACAGAACCTCGCATAGGAGATGGTGAGTATGTTTTTGTTCACAGGTCCCCTATGGATACTTTACCGGACAAGTGGACCGATGCTACAGGGTTACATAGGTGAGTATGTGTACATGTGTGTGTGTATGTATGTTTAATAAACTTATACTGTCACGGTGTGTGTGTCCTGTGTTTTTTTTAAACATTTTTTTACAGGTGAACTACAGATACTAGTGGGCCCTTAATGCCCTGCATGCTGGTACTTGTGGTTCTCCAAGAACCAGCATGCGGGGCAGGCTTGCTGGGACTTGCAGTTCTACTTGTAAAGACAATGGCCCTGATTCAGAGCCGGACGCAAGTGGCTGCTCGTTCGCTCCGAGCGATGTTTGCCCAACTGCGCATGCGTACGGATCGTTATACGCATGCGCGAACCACTCAGTGCGGCCGAAATTCATATGCTCGCAAAATAGCGAATGCCTGATAATTTGAGTGACAGAAAGAGGCGTATGTGGGTGGTAACAGGGGAATGTGCTTGAAAACGGGGAGTGGAGATCCAATCGCAGGCGTGCTTAAAGGTCAAAACGGGCGTTTTATGGGTGTGCATATTTAAAACAGCAGCGTCATTGACCACGTCACTGGGTTATCTTATAGCCAGAACTACTCGCAAAATTGTGGTAGCAAAAACCAACCACAAGAATAGCGAGCAGTTCATACCCTGGTCGATGTACTCGATTAATCTAATAAATAGCGGACATGATGTAGGATGCGAGCGGCCAGGGGGCATATTTTTCCAAAAAAGAACGCAAGTTTTGTTCGCTCGTTCAGACCTAGAGGCGTGAACAGACCGCAAACAGCGAACGGTTCATTTGAATAGCCAGCCCTTGTTTTAGAACGAACTACCGCAAATAGCGAGTGGCTCTGAATGAGGGCCAATGTTTGATATTCTTTATTTACACCACACCACACAATCAACCCGCCATCCACCGCCACCAGGGATGGCGGGGATAGCCTCGGGCTATCAGCCTGGGCCTGGGGTGCCCTGGAGAGGGTGACCCCTTTATTGGGGGGGTCCCCAGCTCTCCAGGGATCCCCGGCCTGGGCTGACTAGCGGTCAGGGCTGATGCTGCGGCTGGGGGGCCCGGTGAAAGGGCTCCCCTGGCTGTGGCATCAGCCCCCCGCTAGAAAAAGTCCAGTGCTGGTTCTGGAACATACAGGGGAACCCTACTAATTTTTTTCCCCTGTATTTCCAGAACCAGGACCGGATCAGAGCCCAGAGCTGGTTGCGCAGAATACGGGGGACCCCTACGTCGTTTGTCCCCCGTATTTTGGCAACCAGCGCTGGTTCTGACAAGCCCGGTGCTGGTTGTGCTTAAGTACAGGGGACCCCTACGTCGTTTGTCCCCTGTATTTAAGCACACCCAGCAATGGGTCACTAATGCCCGGGGCTGGTTGCTCTCTTTTGGGGGGGGGGCACGCCATTTTTTTCTTTTTTTACACAGGTTTTTTTTTTTTTTTTACCACAGCAACACAGACAGGTCTCACGGACCCGTCAGTGCTCTGTGTCAATGACACAGATGCAAGTAGCACGGATCTCCTGGTCCGTGCGTGCATCTGTGTCATTGAAATACACAGCAGCACAGACGGGTCTCACTGACCCATCTGTGCTCTGTGTCACTGTCAATCACACAGATGCATGTAGCACGGATCTCACGAGTCCGTGCTACATGCAAATGAGCACCATAATGCTGATTGGCTGAGAGCCATGACAGACGGCTCTGTCAGCCAATCAGCACTTTGCCCATTAAAGGCAAAGGCATTTTTTTTAAAATGGCCGCTCGAGGCAAAACCTCGAGATCCGACAGCAGATCTCGAGGTTTTGCCTCGGGAGAGGGATCCGGGGCAGACAGGGAAATCTGAGCCTGGGCTCGGATCGCCCCGGATCAACGAAGTTCGGGTGGGTTCGGTTCTCAGGGAACCGAACCTGCTCATCCCTACTATGCAGTGCCCCTTATATAGTGCTCCCAGTAGCAGTATCCCCCATGCAGTGCCCCTAATAGTGGTAACCCTTATTCAGTGTCCATTAAATAGTGGCCCCAGCTGTAGTTCCCCCCTATGCAGTACCCCCAGTATTGCCCTTTATATAGAGCCCCCAGTAGTGGTCCCCCGATGTAGTGCCCCCAGTGGTAGTCCCCTCCCCCCTATGCAGTGCCGCTAGTAGTAGTCTTCTCTCCTTGTAGTGCCCCTAGTAGTAGTCCCCTCTCCTTGTAGTGCCCCTAGTAGTAGTCCCCCCCCTTGTAGTGCCCCCAGTAGTAGTCTCTCCAGTTGTAGATCCCCCCCTTGTAGGACCCCCAGTAGACACACATAATAAAAATACCCACTTACCTGAATCCTCGCTCCCGCCACCGCCATACGCTCGTCCATACTCCCGGGCCGGCCCGCTCTGCATTATGGTAGAGACATCATGACATCTCTCCCATTAGCCACTGCAGGAGCCGGAAGATGGAGCGGCTCCGGCAGTGGGCGCAGCAGCAGTCAATGAGAGTCAGAGAGACTCTCATTGGCTGCTAATTAAAACAAACACACTGCTGCTGCGCCTGTGTGTTTGTCAGTCACTGTGTAGTGCTGACCAAACTCCGGCCGGTCAGCGCTACACGCGCGGTGCAGCTGTGTCACACAGACACAGACTGCCCACAGCCCGCATGGCGCTGCAGTCCGTGGGGCACATGGCATCCCGCCCCCTGGCCCAGCCTGCCTCTGCCCGGCAGGCTGTCAGTCTAGACAGCTGCTGGGTACACAGCGGGTGGCGCCTCTGGACACCTTCGGCGCTTCAAGCTTGCGCTCCACTGGAATCGCCCTCCCTACGCCCCTGCTCAGGGGCATCTTAACAGAGGAGGGGGCCCGTGTGCATTCTCTGATCCAGGCCCCCTCCTCTCTCCCCGGCGGCCGGCAGCCGACTACTGCGGCTGGCCGGCCACCGCAGAGTCGGTAGACTCTGGGCACAAAAGTGTGCCCAGAGTCTACTGTGCATGCGCAGATCGCTGCAAAAATGGCCATGGCAGCCATTTTCCAGTGTTCTGTGCAGCACTGACACCCGATGCGGGACCATGGACAGGTGAGTTTTAGATAATATGGGTGCAGGGTGTGCAGTGCGGGACCCCTCTGGACTCGGGGGCCCGTGAGCACCACACACCAGCACCCATTATAGATACGCCCCTGCTCTGACTCCTCTGTCAGCTCAGGGCTCTCTGACTGTCAACTCTCAGGGCTTTGCTTAGGTAGTTACCTCCACATCCTCTGTCATGGCAGTAGAGATGGCTACTGAGTGAGTGTCTCAACATAATAACTGGAATCATTCAGATGTTTGAATGATTTGAGCCACTCAACGTTTAGTGTGTCGAAACACCCACCTCAGTCTCTAGCCTCTCTGTCAGTGGTAGGGGGAGCCGCTACCACCGTGGTGTGTGTGCACTGATCAGGTCGGATCAGCAGTGCACGGGGTGGAGGTGTCAGCGATTCACTCAGGGTCGCGCTGCTACTGCCGGGGCTCGGCTCGGTGGGTGTGCACTGACTCAGGAGAGTCAGCGCAGAAGCATGATCTGCAGTGCTGGACTGAGAGGGACGGAGCTGTCAGCGACTCACTCAGAGTCACCAGCTCCCCTGCTTGCTACAGCTCTACAGTGCAGTCTGCAGAATCTAAAGAGCTATGGGCCTCATTCAGAGGCTGTCGTTAGATGCAAGCGGTCGCTCTGAATCAGAGTGGCCGCTTGCATCCTGAACGGCCGCCTCCTTGTCAATCGTTAAGCTGTGGGTTAGCACCCACAGCTCTAACGACCGACATGGGTGATGGTCACGATGGTCAAGACCATCGCGACCATCGGGACTTACGACCAGACCCTAGGGTAGGGTCTGGGCACTTGTAAGCCCCAGGGAGCTTCCTGCTGTGTTCAAGCAGGAAGTTCCCCACTGACATCAGCAATGATGTCAGTGGGGCCGCCCCCAAATGGCAAGCGTTCCGACTGGAACACCTCCGTTTGGCCGGGCACGCCCCCGGCCCGCCCAGCAAACGGGGCGAGCTGTCACTCAACATTGACAGCTCGCCCCATCTGCTACGAGACCCCTAACGATGGAGCGACCGTCGTTAGCCGGCTCCGTCGTGCGCATGCGCTGTGGGGCAACATCGAGTCGGTTGTGAGTACTCAGCTGGAATGATGCAAGTCCCCACGCATATAAGTCTCTTTATTTTTATTTTTTTCAGAACTAGTTCATTAACAAACTCTAAAGGTGCATACACACACAACGTTTTTTTGAATGATTAACGATAACGATATCATTTATTGTTCAATCATTGAAAAAAAAATCATTCACTTTCTGAGTTAAAACAATGAACGATTATCGTTCATGCGCATTCATGTTTGTAGTTTGTAGTTCAGTCAGACTGACCAACTCAACGATTTTCAGTATGGCAATATGCAAAAATCGTTTGTAGTTCAAAAAAATCGTTCATTACATTTAGTAAATGAACGATTTTAGTAAACGATTTTCGTTCATTTTTCCCTTGAAAAATGAACAAAAATCGTTTACAAAATTCGTTCATTTACTAAATCGTTGTGTGTATATGCAGCTTAACAGTTCTTTACCTATTATATGCAATTACCATTAAAACAGTAAAATTAACAAATAAGAGCTCATTAATATCAGTATCAAAGAGATGGAACCCCTCTGGTACTTCTTTCTGACCTTCTGGGTATGAAACTGGGTTCTGGAACATTACATTCTAACATTTCTGGCACAACAGCAGACACTTGTTTACCAGAAATTTTCATGCCTAACTTAACAGGCCAATACTTGTTCATAAGACAATTTACAGGGTTATCAAGGGTCTTGGCTATGGGAGAACCCAACCTCTCTGCCAAGGGGGAGTCTGTAATTCTCTCTGTGTCTTCCTTTGTACCCGCTGTCCATAGCTTTTGTTGGTTGTCATCTACTTTAGGTTGACTTATGAGGTGGCTCTTGAAAAAATTGGGGTCTGGATACTCTGTGCATGTTAAGTGTCACTGGCATACCTTGTTGCTTTGCATCTTGGCCAACTGTTTTCTCTAACACTTCATCTTGTAATGAGTCACACGGGTACTGTCTTCTGTGGCTATTTGGCTTCCACCATGATTTTGAGGGATAGTAGCGTCTCCGGTAAGGCCAAAGCTGATTGGACCCCTCTCAATAGTACCTACTGTGGATTTGGTAATTCTAGGGATGGCCACAATCTGCTGCATATTTGCTGCCTTGAACTGGGACATTACCAGGTCCAGTCACATTAGCTGCCTGTACACCCTTCTCTCCTTAGACAATATTGAACTCGACCACCTCTCCTTCTCCCACCTTGCGGAGGTACTTCCTGGGGTTATTCTTCTTGATGGCAGTATAATGTACAAATACATCTTCCTTAGTGTCATTCAGGTTTATGAACCTATAACCGTGATGCACGTTGAACCATATGACTGTGCCCAAAACTTTGGTTGTGCTATCTTGGGTTTCAAGGTCTGTTTAAATTTGTATAGCAATCCCTTGAATCTGGTTCTGATGTACCGGACTCAGTTCTACATTTCTGGGCTGCCTTTCTTCCAAGGGAGGACCTATTCTATTTGCTCCCTCCCAAGCATCGGTCTCCAGCCATGGGGCAAGGGTGTTTAAAGGTTTTTCCTGGTTGCAGCCCCATTCCACATGGCCACAATGATCACACCTTCGACAAATGTGCCATCCTTGTGGGTCAAAACAATCAGAGGGCCTTGGTCTGCTCTCTTGAGGAGATTCCCACCAACCATGCAAATGTCTTTGCCACTCATTTCACCATTTAGTTTCAGGCTCCAGTGGTTGGTGCTTGATCAACTTCTGGAGCTCCGTACTCATTTCGGTCACTCCCTGAGTGAGCTCTTCGATTTGTACTTTTAATGCAAGGATATGATCAGGCACCTCAGTTTGAGCACTTTGAATAACATCCATCTTTGGCACTAGGGTTTCTACTACCCCTGAATAATGAGTTTCCAGTGGATGTTCCTCTCCTGATATCCGGGAGTCTGATTGGGACCCACCACTTTGATAGCAGCTTCTTTAAAATCTAAAAAGGAACTATCTGGAATTTGCATCCTCAGAAGGCGTAAATTGGATTTGACATGTTCTCTGCTGGTCCCCTCTATGAATTGGTTTACGAGTATTTCATCAACTTGTCTCATCTACCTCCTGGATGGCCCGCAGTGCTTCCTGGAGACTGAGGGCAAAGCCTTGCAGAGATTCTCCTGTCTGTTGTTTACGAGCATAGAAAAGCATCTTTAATCTGACACTGTACTTGTAACAAAAGTGGTTGCCAGCCTTTTAAGAATCTGGCCTACTGTCTGTTGTTTTTGGATGGGCCATGACATGACATGACTTCCCTGAGTGCAGTCCCTTTTAACTGTCCATTCAAGATTTCCACTTGCTGTTGATCGCTCAGTAGATATAAATGAAACAGAGCTTGCATTTTTAATTTAAATTCTCCCTAGGTACTGGACTCTGTTCTGCATGCATCTCCAGTATATGTGGGCAGCCATGGTGCCCCAAAGTAATATGGCAAGGTAATAGGATTAACATTAGCCATGGTGTGTGGCTAAGTCTCCTGCAGCTCGTGTGTCCGTCAACATCCTGTGGGTAACTTCTTGTGTTTGGGTTCTTCTTTCGCTTTGGACTCTGCAAATCCTGTTTGTGACGCCAAAATGTGACACCCACCTTTGTTATCCAGTATTTTGGGTACGTTCCTTCAAGCGTAACAGGTTCTTTCTTCCTTGGCAGAGAGGTGAAGGTAACCTGGCTCCAGACCCAAGAATCACAAAGGTTAATAAAGGAAAATTCAGTTTAATTTGACTGGATTGCTTCCTAAGTAATAAAACCTGTTTGCTTTAAATACAGTTAGACCTGCATCAATGTAATAGGTTTGTTAAACATTACTGGTTAGAACTGTATATGCTGCCTGTTTGAGTTCATAGCCTGTCAGCCATTATTGTCTGTCCTCAGTGTTGTCAGGTGAGGGTATACCTGGCATTACCGGTTAGAGCTGTATGTGCTGCCTGTTTGAGTTCATAGCCTGTCAGCCATTATTGTCGCTCCTCAGTTTTGTCACAGATCTCAAGTACTTCTTGGTTTATTAAGATTAAACAACTTTTCTCTCAGATGATGTCTGTGGTAAATGCCAGTGCTGCATATGTAGTCTCTGTCACAAGTGGCAGCCTGACTCTCTGTTACCATCTGTGAGGGGTGCAGGGCATTATTATCATCACAGACCTGATCCTCCTAAATCTGTCAGGTCCTGCTCCTACTCCTGGGAATCTCCATCCTCTGTCAGCTCAGGGCTCCCCAACTGTCATCTCTTAGGGCTGGGCTTAGGTAGCTCCTTCCACTTCCTCTCTCTCATGGCAGTCTTGAGGCTCCTCCCTCCTCCTACACATCTGCAGCAGGTGTCTGGGTATGTGTGTGTGTGTGTGTGTGTGGGGGGGGGGGGGGGTTAGTCTGGTGTATGACTTCCCTGTTCCTTCAAGAAAGAAGTGTATATTAAAACAGAAATTTAAATGATGAAGTGATGCCCTGTTTTTGGGGGTGTCACATTAGCAAAAAAATGAAAAGTGGAGAGGGTCAGAAGTGATGAAGGACTGTGCTTAGTGATGCAATCTTTACTTGTGCAAGACAGTGATGTGAGCCTAGGTTTATATCTCCTTAAGCGGCCCATTTATAATAACTTAGTGCAACTGAAGATAGTCATTTAAAGTAACTTTTTTAATATCCAAGTATCGGGATCATTCATTACCCAGGTAATGTCGGATATATCACTTATTTCTCCTGTTTACCTATTAACCCAGATGCTGCTGCAACCAGGGCTGTTGTGAGCCTTGCCAGGCCCTGGTAAAGCTGTGTGCCCCTCAGTCAGGGGCAAATTATTTTCAGTACAAGCTGCCCTCTACACATTCTCAGCATGTCATAACCCAGAGGTTCCCAAACTCGGTTCTCAAGACACCCTAACGCAGTGGTGTCCCTACCTTTCTTGTCACCTCGTGCGGGGAGTATGTACTGCGCACACGGCATAGCTGCATGCCAGCAAATAAGGGGGCATGGCCTCATGTGAGTGGCACTGCCTAATGGGTGGGGCATGGCCTCGCGGCCCAAACCCCCGTTTTTTGTCACACCGGGGGTGCCGGAGGTGCAGGCTGCCCCTGGGGACCAGGCTGTGTGAACGGCCGGTTCCCTTACTGTTCTAGGAGCTGAGTGTTGCACGTAATGCAGCACCCGGATCCTATCACTGAGGGGAAGCCAGCACTTTGGTGTTACCCCTCGGCTGGTGACACCCTGTTAGGGCAATGGCGTCACAAGGGGGTTGTGACGCCATTGCCCTAACAGTCCAGGTACCTAGGGAGGTGGAATGGGCCAAGGCCAATGGGCCAAGGCAGCATAGGCCAAGTACAGTAATTATATATTCACATGACTGCTCAATAAGAGATGGACACAGGAGCAGATATGACAGGCTGGACTGGTCATACTGCAACAGGGAACCCTGCAGCATTTCATCCCCTCCTATTATAGTGAGACACAGCACCAGCCTGTTCAGCATGGGTCTGGATCCTCTAGAGGATGCCGCCTCCCACAGGATTTACCTGAAGCGAAAAAGAAGAAAGAATCTGTGAACTAGCAACTTTCAGGAATATTTATATTAAATAAATAAACTTTTGTAATGTGTGCGGTAAGGTCATGGCTAGGGGGGCACACATGGAGATGGGTCTGAGACCTGGGAGCCTGTCTCACCCCCTACTCACTGTAACTCTCCCCTCACTAAACTTAGCTTCAGTGTCCATTGATTCTCCTACCTGCATCACTGTGTCTTCTCTTGCTGTTGCTGACTGAGCTCCGATCTCTAAATACTGCAGAACACTTCCTGGTTGTGGTATATATAGTTCTCATTGCTGTGTATGTATTCCAGTGGAAGGTTATAACGGATCTTATATTTTGTGTGTATTAGTTGGCGTATGAATCTCTATGTCTCTGTCTTTGGTTTCGTACACTTTTCCAGTAAAGGAGAATGCACACTCACTGTGTCCAAGTTATTAAGAAACCCTTATTGAAGTATAAGTCACTGAAGTAACACTAATAACATCCGTTGTAACCTTCCACCGGAATACATACACAGTAATAAGAACTATGTATACCACACTGGTCACATGACACATCCAAGGTGTCCATCAGAGCTTAAGGCACATCCCCCATACTCAGAGGCATGCCTCTATTAGCTCTCTTTCTGTGCAGCTTACTGCCTGCAGTGTGACCCAGTCCCCAGCTCTGCAAGCGCAGTGTCTGACTATACAGAAGCGAGGCTGAGCTGTTGCCGCCTCATCTCTCCCTGCAGTCCCAGGAAGCTCCACAACAAACAAAGAAGACCTTATAATTATAAGTATCTTCTTTGTATTATTCCAATAATTTTTTGTATCAAATCTCAGGAGTATGACAGGGGAGTCTCTGCCTACACTGCCTGCACGTCCCTGGTGTGTGTGTACATATGTTGGGGGGGGGGGATTTTTTTTTTCTGTGTGCTTGCCTGCCCTTGGGTGTTCAACCCCATGCTGTACAGTCCGCCTTTTCCCTTCTACTGGGCAATATGTTGATGACTGCGTTGGATAGGGGATACAAAACATTGCTCATTGTAATGGAGGAGATAGAGGCATAATGGTGTGCATTGCTGAAAACCAGGTATGCGCACCCATGTACCCCAGAAACAATGCCTGATTAAGACACCATGGTACCCTAAGCAAGATAATGGTCTGTGGAAACATCTCTCCAATATTTATTATAAACCCCCCCCCCACACACACGAACACAAGAACTGGTTTAAGTAATTTGGACCTCTCCATGCCCACTCTACCCTAAGCAAGAGCCTAGATGGATAAAGCAACTCTGCTCAGATTGCCCCCACAAGCAAATGAAACTTAATGTTTGCTGAATTGGACATTTATATAAATTGCAGACAGAAATTATGCCGGCTGATTTATACTCATCCTTCCATTGGGCCTCAGCACTTATTTTATGTGATGCCTTTAGCACCATTCATACTTTGATATAGACATCTTTTCACTACAGTACGTGTCTTTCCATCTGCACTCACAGTACCAGAAAGGTACATGCAGAACATTCTTACGGGGGCAGTTTTCAACAGCAGAATGTCCCAAATGAACCGCTGTAGTGCTACATTTATCCGGTTCATAAATGACCCCCACTGTGTTTATTGTACTTAACAACTATAACAGTTTTGTGTCATCCATAATAACAATCACAAATGCTGAGTATTGCTATAAGTCACCCATTTGTTTTATTATTCCCTTTTGTTAACTTAACTTAAGCCTAAACCTAGAAATAAACACACTGACACATGTATATGGAATTAAAAGAGGTCACAGCCAGAATTTATTGATCAAATTGAAATTCTAGAATAGGTGGCAAGAAGAAAGAAGTGCTCCGAGGCCGCAGCCCGATGGATACTAATACTAAATAATAGGGGCGGATTCCCGCCCTGCCCAGCCTGACCTGTGGCAGTACGATCCTCCCCTAATTGGTATAGACTTTGCCCCTCCCTTGGAACAAAGACCATGTCCCCCCTTTAGGCGGTGACCAAACTTGCAGCTCTCAAAGGAAAGATGCTACCACAGGCACTCCTGCGCTAATAATAGGCCGCCCAGGAGCACTGCTGCCCGCCAGGCTGCACCTCTACCTGTTGGGAGAAAAACAGAGAATGCACAATCCAACAAAAGAAAAATGATAAAAACCATCTGAAATGGTTGGGTGGGGTTGAATAAACTGGAAAGAGGAAGATGGCTCCCCTCACGAGGCTATTTATATGGGACCTCCAAGCCCTCCCATAAATCCTATCATAGGCTTATATTCCTCAAGTGCCCACTAACTGACCGCACCCCCCCCCACAGCTTTTAACCCTTAAGTTACCTAACAAAATGACATATAAAACAGGGTGCTTATTTATCCTCAAACTTATTCAAGTATTCGGATGCATTAAATGTGTTTATTGTTTTTTTTTTTAAAAGGTGTAATAAAAATATAAAGGTAAGTTTTGTGGGGACCTGACCTGTATTTGGGTCACGTCTTTTATTTATTTCATTTTTTTTCTGAATCCCCTTCAAATTCTAAATCCTTAAATTCTTAGTAAATTAGCAAAAAGTGGCACGTCTCTTAAAGGTGATGAATGGAATTCTAGCATGTGGTGTGAAATGGAATTTTTGGAAAAAAAAAAACGAGAGCAGGAAAGAGACAAAAAAAGATATTTCCTACAAGTCAGAGATCTGGCTGCTGGGAGATTCAGCTTCCCTGTCCTGTCAGGATTTTCTCTGCGGGAACACTATCCATGTTGATTTTACTGAGATGGTTGTTATCCACATTTCACTCCTGATTTATTGTTTTTTAACCAGCTCCTTATGTTGAAATCATAAGAAAACAGCTCGGTGCAACTCAAGAAGATGCCACAAATGGACAGTCATCACCCTGGAAAGGGCAAAGATAAGAATCTGTTTCACAAAGTGCCGGTGAAGTGAAGAGATTTTTACATGGACACATTAATCCCTTGGGTGAAGAGCTTGCAATCTAATTTGTGCTAGGTGCAGGTGAACTGCTTGAAGCGGTGTGTAATGCACTAGTTTGACATGTTACAAGCACAGCATGTTGTTTATGTAAGTTTTTGTAAGCTAGTGTTTATATGTAGTAGTGTGTGTTTTCTATCACCAAATTTGTAACACATGTTCAATTTTCAGAACTTTTTCAGGCCATCTTTGTAATAAAGGCAGGTGGAAGATCCTTTATCTCTGGTGCTATGTCCAAGCAAATAGTTTGTGCAAGCAAGACAAATGCTTTGGTTTTTTCAGGGGTTTAAAGTAGAGATGTGCGGGTCCGGTCCTCAGATAACTGACAACAACTGAATTTAGGGCTTCCGAGTTGAACCGAGTCAGAGTCTAGAATCATTTTGGGGTACAGAGTCGAACCAAGTGCCGGTTCAGATCTTCCTACGATTTGGAAATCCGATTTAAAAACAGAACTCGACTTCTGGATTGCATGCTAACAGGTCAAAATAATGTCATTTTAGCTGTTTTTTTTTTTTTTTTTACAAAATCACAAGCAAAACACAAAGAATCCGGACCCAAAACCAAAACCCAGGGGTCGGCACATATCTCTAGTTTAAAGTAAGAGTTGTATCCAATCTATACTAGCCTACTCTCGGGAAGACTTCAACATTTCAGGAAGCTCTCCCCCAGACCCCTGAGAGAGTAGACAAGTAAAGTAGGTGGCCTGAGTGTTCCAATAAATTTTGCACTGAAACGTGCCAGTTTATACTATTTACTGTGCCAAGACCCCCGCACCATATATCACGATGTCCTCTCCATGAGGAGGGGAAACTTAGAAAACAGATATGTATTACCCATTTTGGGCAATTTGCATTCATCCTGTAGATTTTGTAAAATACAGTTTAAAGGTGTATAAACTTGCAGTATGCAACGATTACTTTGTTTCTGTCCTGCCTTTTTCTTTTATAAACATTTTTGAATTTTTTTTTTAATAAAAAATAACATTTGAAAAGACAATATTATGCATTATTCTGAAACTGTTTTATCCTGACCTCCAGAAACTGATTTGCCTGCTGAGACACTAATATTCATAGAAACATCTCACTCAACTGTAGCTAAAACCATTTAATTTCTGTGTGATATAAATATCAATTAACGGCCTCATACTGCACGATCAAATAGCCATTAAGCCATCCAGTACATGCTGTGGTTTAGTCCCAGGAGGTCAAGAGAAAAAACTCTGTAGAGCTCATTTGCTAACATTGGTAAAAATCATAATGCATTTTTGTCTTTTAATGGCAATTTTCATTATTTACAGTTTGTGCAAATGTACAAAGCCCAATAGCAACAAATGAGACAATTGCTTTCACCTCAATGTGTGGAGAGGTAGGAAAATTGTGTATTGTGCAAAAGTGCAAAGGTCCGTACCCAACAGTGTTTTTTAAATGCTTTTTAATTGCATTCACTTGAGCTCAAGAGGCCTGGAGACATATTTTTTGTTGATGAGCGGCAAAAGAAAATCATTCTTTTCTAGCTGATAAATAGGCCCCTGAGAATGAAAAATTGTAATGAATTTTCTATGCAGGAAAATCTGCAAAGTAAAGGATTAATATTAGTATTATGGGGGATCAGTCTCATAGGCACACAGAGGGGGGATTTCCAATTACCCAGAAACCCCCTCCTTCCTGGTCAGTGGCTCAAATCATGACCACAAAAGCATTAGAAAATAGTACAATTTTACAAGCATTGTGGCTATAACATGCAATATAAGGATGGAATGAAGCTGCTGCATATGCCCAGTGGCAGCAGTTTACCCTTACAAGTCTCCTGTGTGTGTGGATCTGAGCACTGAACCAGAGAGCAGCTGCCAGCAAGTAGAGACAGGCGTCTTACCGTGATGTGGGAGAACGTGTGGTTAGAAAGCTAAGTTCTGACTCCTACTAGTTATATAATGTATGTATATTTATTATGGGATGTTTAACCTTTTCCTGACCACTTATATTATTTGCACTTTGTATGAGGCAGACTATAGCTTGTTAAGTGGTTAAGTGTTGTTTATATCCTTTTCATGGGCTGGCCCCACTCACATTTGTAAACTCCCCCCTTGAAGTCTTGAGTCTGGGCTTATTTGTAGGTAATCTATATCATTCTTTATTTTCACATTAGACATCAGAATGCACATATTTAAACTTGCCCCTCTGCCTCAAACAAAACAAGTTTATTATTTCCACAATTAAATTATTAGATATGAAACTGCACTCTTACATGAGAGCCTACAAGTATGATGTAGACATATGCAAGACATTTGGTATTTATGGGAAGCAGTCTCGAGTGAACCACCTAAATTGATGTGTGTCGTGGGACCAGTCATAAAACTTTTATTCACGGACTGTCATGTCTTCATTTTTAAATAAAGTTATACACACCATGGAAAAATGTTAACACTTGACATTGAGTTTGGTGCTTAAACCTTCATAATAAAGAGATATTATCTTCATATATAAACGCTTCAGCACAATTCACTTTCTGCAGCCAAAGTGGGATTACATAACAAAGGAAAGAGACAAAATATCTAATTAAACTAGACATATGTTTTATATTCAACGTTTTAGGAAAAAAAATAAGGATATTGCCTTTAATAAGCATATAATCAATATCCATATTTTCAAACACAAATGATTTTGATTCTCACCTAGGGGTAGATGTACTAAGGGCCTGATTCAGACCCACTCATGAGCGCATAGCGCTCGCAAGCGCGTCGATGGCCGTGCAGTGAGCACGAGCGAGCCCCGGAGCGAGTGAGAACTTCACTCGCTCGGGGCTCGCAGCCAAACGGGGCGCCTTTTGATGTTGATCGACAGCTTGCCCTGTTTTGTAGGCGGGTCGGGGGGAGGCTTGCCAAACAGGCGTTCCCGAAGGAACGCCTGCCAATTGGGGGCGGCCCTACTGACATCACACGTGATGTCAGTAGTGAACTTCTTGCTCTATTAGAGCAGGAAGTTCACTGGGGCTTGCGGTGGATGAGACCCTACCACAAGGGTCTGGTCGCAAGCCCGATGGCCGCGACCATCGCCAGGCCGCCCGCTAAAGCTTAGCGAGTGGCCTGGAGGCCGGTGAAAAAAAACAAAACATCCCGCCCTGATTCAGAGCGAGAGCTCGAAAATAGCGAGCGCCTCTGAATCAGGGCCTAAGTCTTGGAGAGAGATAAAGTGGAAGGAGATAAAGTACCAACCAATCAGCTCCTAACTTTTATTTTACAGATGTGAAAGCGCAATGAGATATAACAATTAAATAATAGATAATTTAATAATAAGGATGTGATGTATGGAAAATTGGTAAAAAATAGTACTATATCACAAAGAATTAATAAAAACACAGAATATACAATGAAAAGACACTAATAGCATCAAATATATACATAAATAGAATACACATGAAATACTGAATGTACAGATGAGTAGTTGGTAATGATTGTATTTCTGTCTGTGAGACAGAATGAAGTAATTAACCCAATTAATAAAATAGAACCAATGGAAATATTCTTATGGGACAAAATGAAATAATAGTCTCGGATGATATAGAAAAAGACAATAAGAATGCTCCTGTAAAAGGTAAATTAGCGTTGGTATTGTGCACAATACAGGCTAACCTTAGAGATGTGGCTCCCGGTTAGACTTCACTGAAACACAGAGGGCAGTGTCCGGAATGCCTCTCTGGTATATATTTCACCGACCAATGAATGATCCGGCCTCCTACCAATGTAGGGGAATGAATGTTGAGTGCGGTGCGGTGTTTGAAAAGTGACAGGTGCTGATCTGTCTCCACTTTATCTCTCTGTCAGGCTTAGAACATCTCTTCCATAATGTTATGGAAGCCCAGTGGACTATCTGGAAAATGTAGGTCACCTTCAATTCATTCAGGCAAAATGCCACTCATCCAGCCACGCCAATAAACAAGCCTGGAATTCCCAACAAATTGCAAGTCACTACATTTGTCGTAGAAAAAAATAGAGAGTTCTGCAAAACAAGACAGTTTTTGGGTACAGGGATGTTGGGATAAGGAAATTATGACTATTGTAATTGAGTTTAAAAGCAGCAGTTTTAGATCTACAGGTTATCCTACTCTTGGTGCCACTACGTGGCCTCAACACTTGCAGTGGCGTGGCAGTGCCCAGTTCTTGATTATAGTTATTGCTTATTAATTACCCTGAACATTGCTCTGTTGCCCCACCATAGCCCCAATCATGACCAAACTTCTATCTCTCAGTTTTTCTTTTCCTGTTTGGTTTGACTTGTGCATCTTTCTGGTCTGGTCCACAGGACCTCTTTATCAAGTGATAAAACTAGTTGCGTATGATAATAGTGCTCGAGCCAATCAGCGGCCCAACTGTTGGGAGCTGATTGGCTGGAGCACCATTTATCATACGCAGCGAGTTTTATCCCTTGTTGTGAATTATAAAACTCCTTGATAAAGGAGGCCCCTCACTTGCAGCTTTTCTTGTTTCTGTTTCTCTAATATCCTGGTATTCAACTAGGTGGTTGCAGAGAACTGTGGGCCTGATTCAGACCAGGACGCTAGGCCGCGAACGCACGCTATGGGCGATAATCACACGTTTGCGCATGCGTATGCATCAATATGCACAAGCACGAGTCACTCACTGCGGCCGGGAATCGTGCGCTCATAGTACACAGACTGGACGCTACTTTGAGTGACAGACTGTGCCGTTTGTGGGTGGTAACGGGAAGGTGCTTGTGAACAGAGGAGTGGATGTGCAAACGCAGGCGTGTCTGGGCGTTTTATGGGTGTGCATAATTAGCAAAGAAGCATCATTGTACACGTCACTTGATTGTATTTTAGACAGCACTGATCGCAGTGCTTACGGTGGGGTAGGGTCTACCTCAAGCGCTGCGTGCAGCTCCGATGGCTCTTGATGGTTCTGATTAATCATACACTTCTTGGAGATGATGTGTGTTAAGAAAGAAAGGTGAGCGTCATTATACTGGCGTGCGTTCGCTCTGCCATCGCTCTCTAAGACATAGAGGGCGTCCTTCCACCAGACAGTGCAATTGGGGAATTTGCATACCCAGCTCCTTTTGGCTGGGTGAGAGCGCAGCTTAGCGTCGGGGTCTGAACCAAGCCCTGTATGCCTTAGCCTTTTTTGAGTGGAGTCCAAAGATCTAGGAGTGTTATTTCACAGAGGCATATGATTATTTTGTTTCAGATTAACTCAATTGTATGTCAATAACTACCAAAGTCACATCATTAACACCACATCTAAACCTACCAACTCTATAAAAGCCTTAAACTCTACCATCTCAATTCTCATCCAGGTCTAGTTTTGAACTCTGACCTATATTAGAAAGTTCCTGGGAGCACTCCAGTGCCAGAGTATAGGCTCCATTACCATACTCCAGCGTTCCTGTGCATATCCTGATTATTGGTTCTGACCCCTGGCATGTTCGTGACTCTGATTCTGCCTGACCCCTGGTTCTACGTTGATATCTGGTTCTGACCTCGGCTATTCCCTGTGACCCGTTTACGTCTGCTCCCTGGTACCATCTCGTCCGTTTGGTTCTGACCCGGTTAGTCGCCTACGCTCTAGTCTCCTGTATACCGACCAAGTTGCCAGCACCTGTATAGGGAAACCTAACCTGAGGGCCGCGACCTGTGTGTCGGATGCAGCCAAGTCCATACCTTCTTGCGAGGGTCCCTGGTGAAAACCGCTGGCACATTAGACTCCGCACATCCACAATCCGCCCGTGAGTTTGTGACACTCTCATTTACACCAGGCACACTTCAAGACATTAGTGGTCTTAGGGAAATGATTGCATACATGTTTGTCATAACCCATGAAGAACATGAGGTTAAAAAGTATCTTACTCTTACAGAGTTTTGAAAGACAAAATCTGGGGAACTTAGCATGAGCTAAATTAGCATATAACATTTTGTCGAATTGTATATACATTTAAAAATCAACTGGAACATCTTTAATTTTAGATTAAATTCAATGTATATCTAAATTCAAGAATTCCAAACAGGTTCAACCATATTCAAGTCGTTGAGTTGGTTCCAGCAGTTTCACAATTGGTTTAGCCAGGTCACACATTATTGATCCAGCTCCCAGATGGACAAACTAGCTCAATCCCATTCAAGCTTAATTTTAGGTATTTTAACAGACTTTAATTGTGAATAGTGAAACCCAGAATGGACCACACAAACCACGAACACCAGGTGCAAATTTTGATGCTTACATCACGTTCATGTTAGTGACCATCAAACCTATGAAATTATATTGCATTAATAACTGAATTTGGAGAAATTAAGATTTAGATCTTAAGATCTAGGAGTTGTGCAAATGATAGGACAATGCAAGTTTTAGCACTATTAAGTTGTATTTGTAGTTAGTATTTTTTTTGTGTCATTTTTTTAGGTCATCTCGTTTGAGCATCTTGAAACACTAAGACCAAAAGATGTCTACGAGTCATTAAACCGAGGCTCTCTGGTCTACCTAGAACACCACTGGGTGGCATACAGTAGACATTCTGTTAGAGTTTTTCCTATTGTGAAAGCATTAACAAGAAAAACATTGGAATGCCCCAATCTCCTAGTGGTCTCAAAATGAGCCACTTAATGCTGTGATATATAAAAAAAAAAACTATATTAGAGAAAGGAGAAAGTTACAATTTAGATTTAAATCATAGTGTCATGAAGAATACTGACATCATTCACCTTGGCGTCTACACAAGCTGTATAAAGCCATTTTACTTTCAATGTAAAAGGGATAATGCCAGCATCATGAAGTACCTTAGGATATATGCTTAGCTAGAGAGCCAGGCATCTTATTGGGAGTATATAATTTCTATTGCACTGTTATCAGTGCCTTCACACCACTCTATTGTTTCATTGGAGGCAATAACAGAGATTCATGTTGGCAATGAATTGTTACTTGACAAAGAGACTTGCACATTGAAGCCATTTAAGATAATGTCTGTTAGGCCTTTAAGCCCTGTAAATAGGAACTTATACCAAGGTTTAAGGTCAGACCCACTGCTGCAGTAATGGATCATCTGCATAGTTCTATGGTTTCATAAGAACGATAAGAACATCCCACAGGTTCCTTTGTACACATGTACAAAATGAGTCTGTATTGTTGGTTTAGGTTCTTTGTGTCATGATAAATGCCCTCTCCTTATCCTTGACCTCTGCTTACTGGTCCCATGACAAGGATGCAAAGCTTTCAATGTATCTCATGTTTATTGTGTTGCCATTGAATTGGGAGAAACAGGGTAAACAATGAACCACCCTTTCCTCCACAACTGTATTGTGAGCTTATACTTGCAGCGTTTCAAAAATCTTTAGATGGGCAAATATTTTTCTTCCTCTATCGATAAGAATGTGAAGTGGAGATGACAAGAAATTTCCATTTTCTCTTGTAGTCTACGTCCCGCAGGAGATGAGATTTTGGGGCCGTTGATCATTTTCAAAGTCATAAAGAGACAGAATTTAGGGTGAGGTATTTACTGTTTGCAGAAGGTCTAATTACAGGAGCTACTGTCAGCACACATTGCATGTATTAGTTTTTAGTTTTTTTTTTGTATAAATATATATATATATATATATATATATATTTATGTATGTTTATCTTGTTTTCTGTTTAGTAAAGGTTTGGAATTTCCTACCTGGAAACCTGTTACCCAGAAACTTAACAATTAACAAATTAACAAATAACAATTCTTTTACAGTGAGAATGTCGCACACACACACAAACATAATTTAGGTCCCAGTAGGCACTACAGGGCCCAGATTACCCTAATCCATCTTTCTGTATAGGTTTTTTTTTTAGTTTTTTTTGACAAATGGTGCAAGGGAGCCTTAACCAGTATGTTACCTAGCAAAGGTGGCCCTGGACATAGGACTTAGAGATGTTTAGGGTGCCATTACTCCAGGAGGTGCCCATCTTGCAATGTAGCCTACCCCCATGTTGTCCAGCACATATTAACAGGAGGAAATGCCAGCATATGTGACCTTTCAGCAGAGACTTCATAGTCACTGCTTTTTTTGGTATTAACAATGCCCTCCCAAAAAATCACTGATTATAACTGTAGGGGGAGATTACATCTGCTGGTGGCTCCTCCATGTGTTTCTCCACCACATCAAGACTAGTGAGGAGACGGATGGAGGAGTCACCAGCCAGCAGGCCACATGACCTCTCCCAGCAGTGTGACCACTGCCAACCACCAGTGAGGAGACAGATCGAGGAGTCACTAGCAGTCTACATGACCTCTCCCAGCAGGGTGACCACCGCCAACCACCAGTGAGGAGACAGATCGAGGAATCACCAGAAGTCTACATTACCTCTCCCAGCAGGGTGACCACCACCAACCACCATTGAGGAGATGGATCGAGAAGTTACCAGCAGTCTACGTGACCACTCCCAGCAGGGTGACCTTCACCAGCCTCCGTTGAGGAGACATTGGGCATCAATTTGAGACAATTTGACACAATGCTTGGTGGTGGTATTGGCTGCTATTAAGGGGCACAAGATAAAACGAAAATAAAACCTTCCCTAGGGTACCAAATTGACCAGGGTGACCCAATGGGCCGGCTTTGCACTCAGATGATACCAAGGACCTTTTCCTACAGTCACTCTAAAGAGCACTGCTATATAATAATATGAAGGGAAGAATATCTGTAGCAGTATTGTGAAACTATGAATTTAGCAACCAATTGACTGATGTTTTGGTTGTTTTTATAAAATAATAATAATACTAAAAACAAGAAGACAATGTATAAATAAGACAGAAGCTCATCAGCAGCTACAATTATGCTGTGTTGATTTTCCTTGACAACATTTCCTTCTGAAGGACCAATAATTATTACACAATAGACTGAGAAGATGTGGATCAGCTGTTATGTAGCTTATTGGAGTCCATTCACCATGGCACATAATAACACAGAACACTGGTATTTGTGTGCAATGTAACATTAAAGGAAGGAAAAATGCATCTACCCGTAACTTCGCTTTTTATCAATCCTTTTCTGAAGTGACCTTGACAATTTTATTTTAGTTTGGTGTTAAACTGGTTGTTCTACATGATTATTAATTAAGGGTTTCATTTGCTACAGCTTCTACGTGTATAACTACAGAACCGGAGGGCAGTAATGAGGATTTCCAGCAACAAGCACACATACATAAATATATATGTAAACAACAATGATCCTCCTGTATGAGGTACAAAGACCCCCCAGGATCGGAACAAAAAAGAATAGGCACTCCCTTTTAAAGTAGAAAACGTATCATATATATATATGGAATCGGTATGAAATACCGGTGGCCACATGGCCGGCGGTTCGATTCCCGGCAGCGTCTGCCTGACAAAAGCAGGGTTCTCGGCAGCGGAAGCCCGACAGCGCTGGAAATACGATCGTCGATAGGTTAGTACTTACTAACCTAACCCCCTAACCCTTACCCTCCTTAGGGGTGCCTAACCCTAACCTTCCCCCCAAGTGCCTAACCATAATCCCCCCCTCTAAGTGCCTAACCCTAAAACCCCTTCCCCACTGCCTAAACCTAAGTCCCCTGGGGGGGTGCCTAACCCTAAGTCCCCCCCGGGGGTGCCTAACCCTAACCCTCCCTCCCCCTAGCCCAACCATAACCCTCCAGGGGGGGTGCCTAACCCTAAGTCCCCCCCGGGTCCCTAAACCTAGCCCTCCCCCCCTGCGGCTGTCCACTCGCGGGGCCCCGGCATCCCTTCGATCGGGATGCCGGGCGCCTATATCCCAGTGTTGGGAAAATGTCAAGCGTCTACATCTAGATGCCCGGCATTTCACCCTCGCCGGGATATGACAGTCGGGAAGCCGGCTGTCGGTATTAAGGCAGCCGGCTTCCCGATTGTATACCATATATATATATATATATATGTATATATATATATATATATATATATACATACATATTCAATTGTTAGTTGTCTTGGTCACCTCATCATCTCATGCAGTAGTAGATTACTAAACTAGAAATACTGAGTGGGAGGAGTGCTGGTGTACTAGTCAGAGCCATAACTACATGTTTGCTTTTTCTTGGACAGACCGGGCAGCGTGCTCCACCACCAACCCCTCATGGGTTCTATCCACAACAGTCCCCTACTTCCTCCCATCTGTTTCCCACCTGGCACCTTTATCACCAATACTTACTGTATGGCTCCACTTGGTTAGCAATTGTTCTTCTTTCAGTCTGGCTCCTCTCCACGAACAGCGTTGCAACACTTGTGGGGGAAGAGAGCTAATTGTCATGAGCCTTTTAAAGGACCATGCCACCCCCTCGGGCTGGCACCCTGGGCAGTGGCACCATTCGCACTGTCTTCAGCATGACCCTGGTACTAGCCATGAAATGTTCTGTTTGAAAAGTACCTTGATTTGCTGGATAGGTCTGTTCATTCACTGTGGGATAATTGGATGATTAACACAGAGGTGTAATGTGAGACCCACATGGTGGCCTCTATGACTCAGTGCCCAAAGCCATATCAAGTGACCAGATGGTTATGAAACACGGATTGAAGCTACCATGTATTTTTCACTTAGATCTTCTTAGTATACTAACAAGCTTGGTAAACAAATTACCAAACCAGAACTAACATGGCTGACACAGCTATATAGTTTTGTTTATCTCATAATATCGGAATAATCAATGATGTTACTGCATACAGAAATGGAATAACTGGCATGCTATGCTTTGCTATTTGAGCTTTTTCTTTTAACCAATATTAGTAATATTTTTACTGATTGTAAACTATGGGATGTAGTTTATGATTTGTTATGGAAGGAGGATTAAATATTTCATTACAAATTTAAAAATCTGTAGTATATAGCATTTACGGTCGTAACTCACATATTAAAAATTATCTTTGAGGATTAAGTTTATCACCTACTATCCTTCTGCCAGAGTAACAAATAACGATAACGATCCGACCCAAGGAATTCACTGGCAGATTTAAATACATTCAGCCAGGTCCCACAAACTTCCTAAGTACATGTGACAGTATCATTTCCAGAAGTCGGTCTTCCCAAGTGCATATAAAAGCACTGTGTATCCGTCTGTCCCTTAATAGCTGCCCACCAACTGCTGGGCCCAGTTGTCTGACCACCTGCAATGTTTGTTTAAAATTTGTCAAAATCCTGAAAGGCGTAGATAATGCGGAATAATAATATATGTGTTCCACATTAAACCGCACCAGTTCGTCACAGAGAGGGGACAACAGTTGCCAACATTTTCAGCTCAGGAAATACTTTCCCTGTTGTACAAGACGAAAAAAAAAACCACGAGTACGTCTTTGCTTTAATTAAAGCTCTGATGATATTCACAGTACTGTTTATATATTTGGAGAAGTAAAACAGAGCTCCCTGGATGTAATTACATTTTGATAATAAGACACAGAAGATGTGAAATCCAATGTCAAACATTGAATGCGCCTCTGCAATGAGATTTTAAACAACCCGTTTTCCATCTTAAGCTTTTTCCTGGGGAATCGCTGTCTGCTAGATGTGATATGGCAAAGAAGAGCAGCAGTGTAGCGTTGTGGCACAGCTGCCAAAACAGGCCAACATTGAGTTTGTTGAGTTTGTTTATTTGCTTGTTGGCTTGTTTTGACAAAAAGCACAAGCCTGACCCCCTACCTCTTGTGCCAAACAAATTCACAGCAGAAGATTAAGGTCTCATTGCATCATGTCACAAGCATGCAAATTAGCTCATGTTTGCTCACAGGCAGAATTAAAGGGACCATCTATCATAATAAGTTGAGTTTACGTAAATTTTTAAAACAAAAATATTACAAATGTCTGCAACAAAATAAGTATATCCAGTCTGGTTACATTGGTTACATATTACAAGTTGTTTTTTTTAGAAAATCTTTTTTTTTTTTTTACATTTGCTACAACATTTAAGTACATTTGTGAGGACCTCTTCCCTGGTACCCAGACAATTTACTCTATTTAGCAGGATCATATATCTAGGATTAGCAAGATCTTTTTTGCCTGCTGGTCAATTACATTTTTTTATGAGCCTGGCATGGAGGCCAGATTTGCTGTTCTCTCCTGACATCAACCTGGTGCAAATGCTACAGATGTCTACTGGCGTAAAGCTGGTGCTTATGCTACAGTTCTCTCCTGGCGTAATGCTGGCACTTACGATACAGTTCTCTCCTGGCATTAAGCTAGCACCTCTGATACAGTTCTCTCCTGACGTAATGGTGGCACATATGCTACAGTTCTCTCTTGGCGTAATGCTGGCACATATGCTACAGTTCCCTCCTGGCATAAAACTGGCACATATGCTACAGTTCTCTCCTCACATAAAACTGGCACATATGCTACAGTTCTCTCCTGGCATAAAACTGGCACATATGCTACAGTTCTCTCCTGCCATAATGGTGGCACATATGCTATAGTTCTCTCTTGGCGTAATGCTGGCACATATGCTACAGTTCTCTCCTGGCGTAATGTTGGCACATATGCTACAGTTCCCTCCTGGCATAAAACTGGCACATATGCTACAGTTCTCTCTTCGCATAAAACTGGCACATATGCTACAGTTCTCTCCTGGCGTAATGCTGGCACATATGCTACAGTTCTCTCCTGGCGTAATGCTGGCACATATGCTACAGTTCTCTCCTGGCGTAAAGCTGGCACGCATGCTACAGTTCTCTCCTGGCATAATGCTGGTGCATATGCTACAGTTTTCTCACGGCATAATGCTGGCACATATACTACAGTTCCCTCCTCGCTCAAAACTGGCACATTTGCTACAGTTCTCTCCTGGCGTAATGCTGGCACATATGCTACAGTTCTCTCCTGGCGTAATGCTGGTACATATGCTACAGTTCTCTCCTGGCGTAATGCTGGCACATATGCTACAGTTCTCTCCTGGCGTAATGCTGGCACATATGCTACAGTTCTCTCCTGGTGTAATGCTGGCACATATGCTACAGTTCTCTCCTGGCTTAATGCTGGCACATATGCTACAGTTCTCTCCTGGCATAATGCTGGCACATATGCTACAGTTCTCTCCTTGCGTAATGCTGGCACATATGCTACAGTTCTCTCCTGGCGTAATGCTGGCACATATGATACAGTTCTCTCCTGGTATAAAACTGGCACATATGCTACAGTCCTCTCCTGCCGTAAAGCTGGCGCCTATGCAGGGGCATCTTTAGAGAGGAGGGGGCCAGTGTGCATCCCCCATCACGGGCCCCCTCAACTCACCCCGGTGGCCGGCAGCCGACTGATGCGGATGGCTGGCAACAGCAGAATCAGTAGACTCTGGGCACTAGAGTGTGCCCAGAGTCTACTGCACATGTGCAAAATGCCGGAAAAATGGCCGCGATGGCCATTTTCCGGCATTTTGAGCAGCGCTGAGAGACCCGACGCTGGACCTCGGAAAGGAAAGCCTTAGATAATATGAGTGCAGGGTGTGAGGAGCAGGCCCCTCCTGGACCCGGGGGCCCGTGTGCACCGCAGACCATGCACCCATTATAGATACGCCCCTGCGCCTATGCTACAGTTCTCTCCTGGTGTAAAACTGGCATATATATTACTGGTGTAAAGCTGGCACACATGCTACAGGTCTTTCCTGGCGTAAAGCTGGCACGCATGCTACAGTTCTCTCGTGGTGTAAAGCTGGCACATATGATACAGCTCTCTCCTGGCATAAAGCTGGCATATATATTACTGGCGTAAAGCTGGCACGCATGCTACAGTTCTCTCCTGGCATAAGGCTGGCGCATATTCTGCTGATGCAGAACTGAATGCATACAGAGATACATCCAGCTCTGTAAGCTGCGTAAAATGGATATTTATCAGGAAGTTGTTTCCTTGTTCATGGTAAAAGCAGGTCCGGTAGATACACATTTTCAGACTCTGAGCAGTCACATCACGTTATGTTAATGTTGCTCTCCCATTGAAATGGAAGGATGTTTTATACAAGAAGCATTCCATATAATACTACAGACGCAGTGTGAAGACGCAAATACATACATTTGCGTGCATTTAATTTGAATTAGAAACACATCTTAAAAGTTTCTTAGTATCTTAGTACAAGCATTTCTACCAATGTAATTAGAACAGTCAAATCGAATGTAATAAAAATACTCAAACACAAAAATTTGACACATGCATTGCCCCATCACTGGTATTGTTATTTTAATACATTAATTATTCTAAGTGTTTTTGCTTTTAAAAGAAATTCTTCTCCTGTTCTTATCAGTGTAACCAGATTCACAATCCTGCAAAACAAATGCAGGCTAAGCCAGCTACAAAACGGAAATGCTTCTCAATATGCCCAGAATTAGATGCCTATTTATCAAATAATATATGCGGGATATCCCCTGAAAACACCCATTTTCGGGGGATACCCACAAATATTAAGGATCCCCTGGATGTACCATGGAGAGAGCAGATATAGGGGCCCATTTATCATTGAATATTTAAGATAAAATCCTCGGGGGTTTACCTCAAACATTGTTTTCCCTGGATGTATGAAGGAGGGACCGCAGCAGGCATCTCCGATACTCCGATACCTGCTGTGATCCCTCCATTACCGCTGGCAGCTGCCTCCCGCATAGGATTCTATGGAGGATGAGATGCTGCCCGATTTACCAATATCCGGAATGTGATGCATTCCTGGTATTGGCCCCCACAGCTAATGCCATCTGAAGAGGGCATTAGCCGCTGTAGCCTATGGGCTACCACAGCATAATTAGCCGGCGGAGGGTTCCTCCAATGGCCGCCAGCCGCCAGGACTGTGCATGCGCAGCAGCCCCGGCATTGGCCGGCTGCTCTCTGGAGACAACACAGGGATGGGCTCCTTTTGAAGCCCCTGTCCCTGCATGTCCCCTATACATCCGGCCGTTATGATCGCGTTGTCAGGCGGTACTGACATGCACTGATCACATTGGAATGGCGATTTTTAATAAATGGGGGCCATATTCTCTATCTGCAATGGTCCCTCCATTTCCGACGACAGAAGCAGCCCCCAAAGCTTTCTATGGGGGCTGCTAGGCTGTTGAATTTACCAAGCTCCATAATAATTTGCACCTTAGGACATCTTTAGATGGCGTTAACACATGCGCAGCTGGCTGATACAGAAAGTACAGTGATGGCGGATGTGATCACTTTACTTCCACTGATCACCGGGGTAGGCTACTGTCGGACCTCCTGTCCTGGCGACTCAGTAATAATACATTCAAGCAAATAAGGTTTGCGTATTGCAGAGAATTGCAGTGATAAGGAATCCTTATTATCGGGGATACATTGCGTATATTAATAAATATGTCTCTAAGTCACATTTGCCCAATATGAAAGACTGTATGCTCATATATTTTGTGGCATTTATTGTGTGTGAAGGTTGACTATGTTCCTACAAAACACTAAAGCAGCGGCTAGATGTCACTGAGATATCTTGTACAGTTTAGGGCTCAGGCGATCAGTCAATTAGTGTTAGGCGGGCATTGGTTACAGCACAAAAAGTGACAGACAGCAGCGAAACTCCTGGAGGCAACAGAAAACGTTTGACTCTGGGCACAAGGTGGGGTGCCAGCTGAGGTGCCAAGTGTGTGTGTGGGAGGAAGGCGGGGTAGATGTATTTAGCCCTGGGGTATTTACCCACTGCATCCCCATCCTCTCCAGCAGGAGTTCCGCGATTGAGACTGGTCAGTCCTTTGCTAGGATGGTCCAGTGCAAGATGATCCAGGGTAGGGGTGTAGTCAGACAATTGGCGGGGGCGATAGCAAGAATGGATGTTCCTGCCTCCAGGAACCATGGCTGAACTTCTGCACTGATGATAGACCATTGGGACAGAGGGGAAAGAAGCAGTTTGAATGTTCTGCAACAATTAAACACAAAATAGCTATGATTTATATGTTTATTAAAGTAATAGAAAAGCATTGAATTAATAATACATTATTGCCATAAGAGTGTCCCTTTAAGGACAAGCAGACTTTCTACATGTCATGTTAATACAGGACTGTTGTCTGGCAGTTATGGGGGAACAGCCAAGGAATGCTCATCTCTGGGCTGTACAACTTCCGATTGATTGAGATGGGTGCATGGAAGACAGTTAGTTAAAGCCCTGTAGAATTGCTGTAGCCAAATGAGGAGTATGAGCACATCTGCAGAATTCATTAGGCTGGTTTGATTGGCCCATGTTAAACAAAGATGGGATAGAGTTACATGCGTTTTCTGTGGGAGTCCGGCTTGTGTTTCAGCCTGATGATTTAGTCAGGTGGAAGCATGAAGTTTCCAATTTAAGGAAATAAATCTAAAGTGATTTTATTACCCTCTGCTTTACCCTGACACCCTGCTTCACCCCAACTCCCTGTCAAAACATATGATGTGTTTATATACATAGGCCACACTGTTTCAGATTGCCCTTCAATATAGCGAAAAGGCATAAAACGCATGCACGCTCCATAGGACTCCCATATTTCACCATGGCCTCTCTCCATTCCCCCCACAGTCGTTTTGTCCTCTTCCTAAATTCTTAGCATTCTGTTTCCTGAAACATGTGCGCTGCCCCACAGCTGGGTATCCCCCACGTAAAGTCATTTCACCAGGAAAACAGTTTTTATTAGAAATACAGACACATTTCTTTCAGATCATCCAGACAGTCAGCAAGTAGCAGAATATACTCTCATTTTACTACCGTACTACGTATACACTGTATAGACTGAGCGCAAATAAGAGTATTGTAGCTACTAAACAGTCTATAATTTGTTTAAATTGTGATGTGTTGTAGAGCGGTGCTGTCCATGTATTTACTCAGAGAGGACTGTGCATGAGGGATTGAATTGAAATCACATTTTTTTTTACTCATTATGAAAAAATAAATAATGTAAAATAAATGTTTGGGAAGCAATATATCAGACTCAGGGGGAGATATATCAAAACTTGGAGATAAAGTACCAACCAATCCGTTCTAAACTGTCATTTTACAGGCTGTGTTTGAAAACTGTTAGGAGCTGATTGGTTGGTACTTTAGGGTCTATGTAATAAGCCTTGAAGAGAGATAAGGTGGACGAAAATTAAGGATCAACCAATCAGCTCCTAGCTGTCACTGTACAGGCTGTGTTTGAAAAATGACAGTTAGGGGCTGATTGGTTGACTCCGATGGTGCGTACTGCGTTTGGGGGGTGGTGGCGGGAGAGTGGTCAGAGAAACACAGGCGTGTCTGTCCGTTTGAACGCCGTTGCATGGACGTGCATAAATTAGCCACTGCGACGGCAAACGCAGCTTGTGTACTCGCCACTTGCGACGAGGTTAGCAATTTCTGAATTAGGTCAGACCTAATGTAAATGTGCATGATAGGCCGATGTTACTCGATGTTCCCGATGTATACGTAGGACTGCAAGGTATTACGGATGTCAGATAGCGGTAGTGGGCGTCTCTATGATAGCTGTGCGACGGGTTTGCGATAGCATTCATTAGCATAATTTTGCAGCAGACATGCGTGTGTAATCGCAGCTACGATAGCAATGGCAATCCAAAGTGAATCAGGCCCACTAACAACAGTTTTATTCCATAAATTGCAGCATTGTGTTGCTTTTCACGTTCATTTTCAAACAAATTCCTGCAATGTTTTCCTGCAAAATAGACTTACTGATTCCGTAGTAGGGATTGTCTGGGATAGTTTACTGAATCACGTTACCATTCAGGGCTATCATGAACAGTTCCAGGTGCTATTGGCATATCCAGCATCCATGTAGATGCTATGCTGCTGTAGAGGAAGCATGTCCACTAGGGATGGCCATCAACCATCAATGGTCAACAACCATCGATGGTTTAACACCAATGGTCAATGGCTTTTCCATCAAAGGTAGAGATCCATTGGTTCTCTGCCATCGAAGACTGCCTGTCAATGATGGTTTTGGCTTTTATATCCCCATTGCAGAGGGCTTAGCAGGGGTGGCCTTGGAAGGGTGCAAACCAACAACGGTTCAACATCAACGGCTTCTTGCCATCGATAGCTAACTCAGCCAATGGCCTTCCCTACTGTCCACACAGTACACAATACTGTGGGTGTGTATATGCCTCCCTGGCTGGCCCGGGACCCCCAATAGGCCTGGGCCCAGGACCCCCAATAGTCCTGGGCCCAGGTGCATTGAATCTTCCTCTCTTGATGTCTATTTTGCTTTTGTTACCACTTACTTGAGGCTGTTACAAATTGATGCATTTCTTCTATGACATATTTCCTTTATGAAATATGTCAGAGCTGTGCCGTGATGGTGAAATTTGCATTGAAATTACCCTTTTACAGACCACCTGCATCATCCGTCCTGGAGGGGAGATGAACAAAGTACAGTAGGTAAGTATGAAGCAGCTAATGTCATCAAAGTTTATCGATGATGGAAGTAATTGAGTTTTGAGGTAATGAGTCTGTTAGGAAAAACACATCAGTTCAAATAATCATTAATTGCTTGTGTATTTCTACACCTAGGGGGTATATTAAAGTGCAGGTTACAAAAGTGGAGATGTTGCCCTAGGCAACCAATCACATTCTACTTATCATTTACCTAGTACCTTCTAGAAAATGATAGTTACAATCTGGTTGCTACAGTATAAGCAACATCTCCACTTTTGTAAGCCTGCACTTTAGCAAATATACCCCCTAGTCTAGTTAGATAATGGCGCTAATGACATGGACAGGAATCAATTGTGTCTTGCAGCAGACAAGCAATACTACATACACAGTTATGTTGGAAATGCAGTGTGCACACAAGTGTTGAGTAGTTTGTGATACTAATAGCCACAGTCACACAAAGCATCTAGAGACTTTTTCCTGTAATGTAATCCAGGAAGACGGATGGTGTGGGAAAGTAAATCATGGAACAGTTGTAGCTATGATCTGCTGAGGATTAAGAATAGGTACAGTATTATACATTCAGTAGCCTCTTAATAAGTACACCTGCTAGTTAATGTAAATATCTATTCAGCCAATCATGTGGCAGCAACTCAATTCATAAAAGCATGCAGACATGGTCAAGAGGTTCAGATGTGGTTCAGACAAAACATCTTTATGGGGAAGAAATGTGACCCTGTTTTATTTTCACACTGTATTGTACAATATAAATAAATGACTGTACACATTTATTCTTACTATAGATTCCACGATGGTGGTAGTAAAACTGTTTGCAAATATTACTATTCAGTAGAGTTGCCATTGTTTAACTTCTCTTCCTCATAATCCTTTTATTTCCTCCATAATTCAAGTTTATTGACATTTATGATCCTTTCACAAAATTATAGCTTGGGTTAGGCCTAATGACAAGTGAATATACAGTATATGCAGTTTCATTGTGGGTGAAATATGATAATGTTAGGGGTTTGCAGTCAAATCAAGAAGGGCCAAAAACATGACAGAGAGCAGACAGAAGTCGCTGTCACAACACTTTGCGTTTTCCCGTAGTCTGTACAGATGGGTGACATAAAAATACAGTGACTAAAAAAGTTATTCACGCCCCTTGGTCTATTTTACATTTTGCTTTGTTACAAATACATTGGATAATGCTGCCCATCCACGAGGCGATTATACCTAGCGATGGAGCAATAACAATAGTCGTTATCGCTCCATCGCTTGGTAATCGCCCGCAAATCGGGCAGTAAAATGTTAAAAATGACCAGCGTTGCGCGCGCCCGCTGGTCGTATTTAACATCAATCATCGCCTGAACATGACGGTCAACCTGACGACCGCCGTCAGGTTGCCATGTTCGGGGGTGATTGATCTGCATACACTGAACGTCTGAACGTTCAGTGTATGCACTTCACCCGGTGGGAGACGACGGCGTCGTAATCGTGCCGTCGTCCCCCGCATCGTTAAATGGATGGGCAGCATTACATTAATTGATTGAGAACTTGACATTTGATATTGACGTCTGTAAGATGTCATGACTATTACCCTCTCTACCCTGTCTCTCACCTGCGCCTCCTTCACCAGCCTCGGCTATATTTGTTCTGTTTTATAAGCTATTTGCACTTGCGATTTGTGTTTTGTGTGATTTGCAAATTTGGGACTCCTAATAAATAAACAATGATGATGATAAAAAAAAATAATAATAACATTATTGCATAACAATACACAGAAAAATGATTTTAATTTACTTATGAAAATATTTTTTTTTCAACATCAATACGAAAATGACCACTTAGAATTTTTATACCATATGCGTGAAATGCTGTTTAATAATTTTAACTAATTACGCCTCTTTTTTTATTAATCAAGAAGATGAGACCTGGATGTTTATAACTGCCTAACACTTCAACTTGAAAGCACTTGAGTCTAAATCAGTAAACACAGACCCAATAAAACAAAGGGCTTTAGCAAAGTGAGGTGTTTTTATAGCCGGTCAGGCGTCATGTATTTTAACCCTTTTATTGATTGGAGTGCCAATGACATCTGCCAAAACTGCTAGGAGAAACGCAAACTGTTTATTGAAGAAGAAGAAAAGATAGTTACACAACATATTTTTATTAGATCGTCTCCATGTAGAGAAGGAATGTTCACATCTTGAAGCAGTCGTCTTCTCGCTTAATTAAAACTGAAAACCCTAGCTAAATGTTTTCCTTTCTTCATCACCAGTTTTTCTTGCCTCTTCATCCGACAGTGTGTGCCAGTATATGAAACGTGCTTAGAGATGCAGGTCAAGGACAAGAGACTGCTGGATCCAGCTTCTACAAACGGATTGCTTCAATTAGCTTTTGTTTTGTGTTGTAAATCCACTGATATTTGCCAACCAAAAGGCTTAGTTTAACATCCAAGCAAACAATACCAATTATAGAGCTGCCATGTTGTAATACTTATTGTTTCCTTACTGCAGACAGAAAACAAACAATCGTGAGATTGGAGCAACTTGTTATAATGTTGCATTAAATAAAATAAAAAAATAAATACAAAAAGAAAAAAAAACATTTTATTCCAAGGAGTTCTCCACTTAATTTTTTGTTTTACATTTTCCCAATCCCATCTTATTTCAATACTAGACACTATCTATTCTTAACTTATTCCAACTATCTGGCACCAACCACTACTGCTACAAGCTCGTCACAGCCCCCATGTCCTAAATGTAAGCTGCTATGTTTAATTTATCATCCAGCAAAGATTCCAAGAACCAGCTTTAACACTGTCCCCTATAAACAGCAATGATTATAATGTACTATTCTGTAATATCACATTATAACGTACCCCTCCAACAGCCCTGCTTTTGTCTGATGTAGCTCCCATCATTATAATCTGCAAAGCACACATGTGCAGAACAAAGAGAGTTGTCTGAATCAAGTACAGTACCCCTTTAAATAGGGAACTCTTCTGGCACTAAGTGCTAGGTGATTAAGTTTTGTTCCCAGAGACTTCTCTACACCTAGCTCTTACCTGATTAATTACATGTTTTCTGGCGTGGCTTGTACTTGTATTCTGAGATGAGTTATTATATCTGTACTGACCCGGCTTAAATTTGTATTCTAATAGGACTGATTGTGTACTGACCCTTGTATCTGTAATGTGAGAGGACTGATAACATGTGCACTGACCCAGCTTGCATTTGTGTTCTGGGAGGCCTGATTACCTGTGTACTGACCCAAATTGCATTTGGATTCTGAGGGGACTGATTATCTTTGCACCGTATTGTTTACAGGACTTGCCTCCATTAATATTATTAATTTACTCCAGCTCTGACAGATCCGGATTGCCTAACCACAGGAGTTCTTACACAGCCTCTGAGACAGGTGAGCAACATATCTTACCGTTATTGCTCACACATTGTAATTACTGATTCCTGCCACTGGGGTTCATATTGCTATAGTAAGAGTTTATTTCTATCTGACTGCTACACCTATGCTTTCACTGTCTTTATGGAAATGTATAGAAAAATGTCAAGGCACATAATTAGTGTATGTCTTAAACATTGCCCCAGACTATATGCAATTAATGAAGGCAAAACAAACATTAAAGGGGGTGGAAAACCACTGCTGCATTGTGATTGGCAGGAAGACTCAGCAGAGGAGGATGTAACATGTCATATGACACAAATATCCAATCCTGGCTTGCCTACTCTTGGGCCTGGTATGCCCTGCTGTCTACAGGCAGACACAGTTTAAGAAAAGCAGTATAATGCAATGTAAAATGACATAAGGTAAGCAGTGGCAGATGTTACCCTTGGCTGCAGCCCCCCCCTCCCCCGTAAAATCCACCACAGCCCCCAGTCTCCTAGTCCATGCACTAGCAACTGGCAGGTTTTCCATTGGAAGCACTCTCTGCTAGTTATACGCTGAGTTTTCTGCCCTTGTGACTGCCAGTCCTGAGCTCAGTTAGCAGAAAGCACTTCCAACGGGAAGCCATTTCTGCATTCAGTATGCCAGTACTACCTGGCTTCTAAGGGCTGCTGCTGATGCATGCCCTAGAAACAATGTTTTGCGCACATGCGTGTTTTCCCCTAACTTACCTGTTAGATTATTCACGCACGTACAATGGATGCAGCCGACCCTACAGACAACCAGAAATGAATTGCAGCTGGACAGCCCCCCTTTCTCCATAAGGTAAGAGCTGCCACTGAAGGTAAGTGACTCCCAAATGCATTACTAAAAACAATGGAGGTCATTTATGTACTTGAAATAATCCACCTGCAAAAGCAGCGTCTTCTGGTTTTCCAATATTTATTTTCCTGCTCGTGGTGTCATGCTCCCAAATCCGAGGGAGAAAATGGCACTGAATGGCGAGTGAGAAACAATTCACAATATTTAATGATGGGTGCCGCTGGCATGTGGTGGAATATATGGAATACAGGGCCTGATTCAGACCCGCTCGCGAGCCCATGGCGCTCGCAAGTGGGTCGATGGTTGGCCATTGCGCATGCGCGGCGTGCGAGAGCCCTGGAGCGAGTGAGAAATCACTTGCTCCGGGGCTCGCTACAAGACGGGGCGGCTGTTGATGTTGATCGACAGCTCGCCCCGTTTTGTAGGTGGGGAAGGGGAGTGGCTGGAAAACGGAGGCGTTCCCGAAGGAATGCTTGCCGTTTGTGGGCGGCTCTACTGACATCACACGTGATGTCAGTAGTGAACTTCCAGCTCTATTAGAGCAGGAAGTTCACTGTGGCTTGCGGTGGACGAGACCCTACCACAAGGGTCTCGTTGCAAGCCCAATGGTCGCGATTATCGCGACCATCGCCAGGTCGCCCGCACAAGCTGTGGGTGGTCACCCACAGCTATGCGTGCGGCCTGGAAGAAGATTTTTTTGAAAAAAAATCCGCCTTGATTCAGAGCGAGCGCTCGCAAATAGCGAGCACCTCTGAATCAGGACCACAGTGTATTCACTCATGCAAATAAATGATGTCCATTAATGCAAAATATAGATTTTGTTTTGTTACGTAGTAAGCAAGACTGGAAAAAAATCCCACAAAAGTCCAACAAGTTCTACCCATTCCTAAACTTTCTGCTAACATTGACCCAGAGGACGTAAACCAAAACTCCAACAGGGAATCTGCCAATTTATCCTCACAGTTGGAAAAACATTTCTGCATAACCTAAATGGCAGTTGGATCAATCGCCCATATAATGTAATCCAGTAATTATAGCTGGAGACACCAAAATTTGTAAGAAATGCATCCAACCCTGATTTAAAAATTAATTTGATTGACCTTTTATAAATCATTCATATAAATTACATGTAAATTGAACATAGTACAGTGTTATCAATTACAATATGAAAAGAGACCATATTATACATTTTACAGACAATATATTACTCATTCTAATAACGAGGGAACAAACATTTGTCATATTAAATTAACATTCAGCTAATAACAGATTAAGGTAACAAACTATCGCTTTCAATTTCCATGCACAAATAAAATTCCCAGTCCCTAAACAATTAGCAATTATTTGTCCATTATTGTATATTACAGCTATTTCTTTATTAAGAAAACTGACAATCACCAAGATTTTGGGTAAAGAATTCCATTGCCTCAGTAATCTTACAGTGAAAAACCGCATTCTCTGCGGATGGTAAAAGCATCAGGCTTGAAATGGAAATGGATGTATTTTTGTAATATGCACAGGCATAAAAATCTAATTTGGCAAATGTTTTTTTTTTATATTTTTTGACCTTCTTTACAAAAATACCTAGTAACTAGGGCCACCTCGGTGCCTTTTTATATGTAATTAACACAGTTTATTATTTCCTCTATATTGAAATTGCTCCATGCCAACAATTAATAAAGGTATCGCTAAAATAAATTTATGTCTTCTTGTAGATGGGTGGCCAAAACTGTACCCTATATTTCCTATGTGGTCTGGCAAGTGACTCATAAGGGGAATACAATTCAGCACAATGGCCAGAATTGTCAAGCGAAGGCACTTCAAGGCCTGTAACGGCTAATTTTCCCTTGCACCCCATAGAAATGCACAGGAATATTAGAGATGTTTACCTACTGTAATATATGGTTGTGGGCGGGATGTACTACCATTACATTTTTGATAACGTACATCCTGCCACTTATCAGGTACGTACCGTCGCTAACAATGCCGGTATGTACCTAGAATTGTGATTAAAAGTTTTCCAAAAATATCTGTCTTTTGCGATGATAGGACTTTCGGGTTTATGACCCAGAAGTCCCTTAGGAGTCCTTCTACGCATGTGTCCTATGAGGACACTGGGAGAGATCCGATTCGATCCCTCCCAAGGGGTCAATGCGAATAGAAATCCATAGGCTTCTATTGGGCACCGTCAGCTATTGATGGTGTTGCCCGGGTCCAAGATCTGGAAAGTAATACATTCCGGAGCTTAGTACATATGGGGAATGCGACTAGAACTCTGAAAACGTCAGTTTTCTGAATTTTGGCTGCATTTTCCCTATAGTACATACCACCCAATGTGCACAGTCAAACATTGTGGCATGTAGCTCTGAATTGAATTTCCTCCCTTAAGTATTTCTCTTCCTCCTTTTATGTTTGCCACATATTAGTAAACTGTGCAGCAGCTGCTCTTGGCACTGAGGGCCTGATTTAGCAAGGAACGCAAGTGAGAGAACGCACGCACTTGGACGATGTTTTCGCACTGCGCATGCGTATGCATCGCACTACGGTTGTGCGAATTAGCCAGTGCGATCGGGGAAGGGTACGCAGACTGCACGCAGTGTGTACGCAGACCTTACCGATATTGATTGACAGGAAGTGCTGTTTATGGGTGGTGTCTGGCGGTGGTCAGGCGAACACAGGCGTGCCTGTGCGTTGGGACGCCGTTATAGAGGTGTGCATAATTAAGGCAGTTCGGCGGCATACACAGCCAGACGAATCGATGCACACAGGAAGTGGCCAAAATCCTTCACGAGATCAGGTCAACCTCTATTGTGCGTATGGTTCCGATGGTTCTCGGTGTTACCAATATTTCCGCTGTGTTGCGGACTACTCAGGCTTTGAGTAAAGGGAAGTGGGCTGGGCATCTGCATCTTATGTTGCGGTTGCCGTGCATATGCATTGATTATCATATATTCGCAGCGGCCGAGTGCGTGCGTGCGCACACTTGCGTTCCTTGCTGAATCAGGCCCTGAGTGCTGCTATTCTGTTTACTATTAGAATTGCTAAATACTTTATCGCCTGAGACATACCCAATCGTACCACATAACATTCATTGTTACTATGACAGGTGCATTATTATTATTATTAGTACTATCATTTATTTATATGGCGCCACAAGTGTTCCGCAGCTCCTTACAATTTATGAAAACAAATAGGTGACAAAAGACTTACAGTACAATACAATACAGGACAAGGACATTGATAATATACATTGCCACATTAGCGACAATAACACCCACATAAGCAGCAGAGCTTAAGCAACCAAGTGTTAGGTGCCCTAGTTGGGAGTAAGAAGTAGATGAAAGTAAAGAAGGGAGAAGCACAAGAGGGTAGAGGGCCCTGCTCCCAAGAGCTTACATTCTAAAAGGGTAGGGCAGACAAACAGGTTTGACACAGATGCGGTAGATGGGGAGGATATACTCTTGGCCAGCTGATGAGAGTATCCAGGATATGACTCTGTAATAGGCACAATATCCAGAACGTACTTTGTTACAATTGCAGTTAATAAGCCCCACGTGATGGGAGCGCGCATCGGTATCAGCCAAATCGCTAAATATATCGTCTAGTGTGTACCCAGCTTTATCTATGAACAGTACAGAAGGGAACATATAGAAAATGGGCCACTAATGAAAGTCATAATAAAATTCTCTCATGCACTAACCAGTGCTAGAAACATTAGAATTTGATTGGCTGTTACAGTTGCTGGACAAATAAGCCCCACCCCCCTAAACCTACGCGTTTCTCTCCAGCTAAGCTTACCCTCTCAAAGTAGAAGAGGTATTTCTTCAGCGCCTCCCTGGCCTGGGCCTGCTGACTCTGGTTAACAATGTCGGAGTTCTCTTTGTAGCAGCTGCATTGATAATACTCGCTGCCGTGCGTCTTCCAGTCTCCAAAGTACATCCAGCAGAAGTCATGCTTGCATAACCTTATACGCCATCTGTAATTGTCATGCCCACCTAGTCACTTTGTCTAAAATTTAGATCTATCCTTTTCTGTGTGAATAACCCTACATAGCTTAGAGTCATCTACAAATACAGTATGTTGGAAATAATATTTTAATGAACTACAGAGGTTGGAAGTTTTTATAGGTGTTCCATATCCTACCTGCAAATTGATGGACGTTTGTGAATCCTTTCAATAAGACCTCTTTGGGACTATCTTGTTTCATTTTATACTTGTAGTTGCATTACTAGGCTCTGATGAACCAATGTAATATTGTGAGAATTAAAATAAAATAACCCATTTGTGCCTGTATTGTCAAGAATTGTTCAAGATATAACTGGTTATACAATAATAAGCCTCCGACCTGGTGTGCTACTGCACATGTACAGGCTACAGCCATCTTTACTGTGTAAACTGTCTGTTACAGTGCTGTGCAATCACACAGATCTTCCATAGGTCAGGCACCTAATACCTGCATTTACC